>WAAE01021774.1:0-35805 GCA_013400495.1 Nicator chloris
GAGCCACAGCCCCCCACAAGCCTGGAGGGTGGGACAAAGCCCAGGGTGCCGGAGCTGGCAGAGAAGTGCTCGGGGGTTGTGGCTGGCTCCTGATGAGGGGAAGGTCAGAGGTCTCTGGAGCCCCTGGAAAGGTTCTCCTTGGCACCTGCTGATCCTTGCAGGTCAGACACAGCCCCAGCTGGAGTCACCAGGAGAAGCTGCCAGGAACCCTGGAGATGCTGGGTTGTTTGTGTGGGCATGGACAATGCCCCGCAGCCATCACCTGAGATCTCTTCCCAGGCTGCAGGATCTCTTGTGCCACCGGGGGCCAAGTGCTACTAAACGTGGAGCTCTCCCAAGGGTTGGAGGGAAATGACCAAGCACAGATTACTCACTGGCTATTTACTTCCCTAACAAGTGACTGAAAATCCACCCCTCCCTTGGAGGTACAGTGGAGGACTTCTAAATTTATGCAATTGTCTTGTCTTTCATTGTTTTGGGGTTTTTTTACTCCCTTCCAACATCTTCCCTGAAATCTGTTGTTACTAATTTGTGCCTGAGGTTTGACCCCCTGTAGAACAGGAGGAGAGCTGAAAATAATCTGTTTAATGAGGTTTGATGCTGCCATGTGTCCCTACATAATGTATGTGGTAGCAAATGCAGTTCCTAGAATTCAGTGAGAAAAATCTGCGTTCATGTCCACAGTAACACTCCCAAGAGGAGTATCAGCATTCCATATTAACAGAAGGAAGTACAGAAAAAGAAATGGCCAGGGCTTGGCTTTAGTGGCCTTCTGTGCTCCATTTCATCCTTTCTATCTGCTTTGGCAGCAGGCCTCAAAGGGACAGCCCATCCTAAATATCTGTCCAGGCTCTCTCCAAAGCCCTGAAACAACAAAACAATTCTCTCTTGCTCTACACACACTCCAACTTGACTGACAACAACCTTCTTTCAGAATACTCAGGGCTTGCTTTGTGCTTTTCATAGGATCCTTTCACTTGCTGTAATTAATTCTCTGCATCTGGCCAAAGATTGCATTTTTTATCTTCCCGAGCATTAAGTTGTGCTATTAACATGTAAATTAGCAGGTTGTGGTTTTCTTGGAGCAGAAGAACTTTTTTAACATTTTAATGCTGATTTCACCACGGTGATCCCTTTCTGTGCTCCAAAAGTGGAAGTTTTGTTTCTATTTCGCTCCAGAAAGGCAAAGTGAAAATCAGATTCCATTCCAGCAGGGCACACTGACACTGGGCAGCCTCATCCCCTGCCGGTGCCAGTGGGAGCTGTTGGAGAACCAGGAAAAAATGTGCTGGACATGAGTGAATTTAATTATGGGGGGTTCTGAAGTCTGGGAATCAGAGGCTGGTACTTGAACCAAACTTGTGGACACCAGAGTGTGTGGAATTTTTTGGCAGCACCATGAAATTTTCCAAACTGGCTTAAAATCCTATTTTAAACCCAAATGACTGACTTAGACTTTTTGTTTGTGTTCTGGATCTCAAAGTCCTTAGGTTCTTCTTCATGAATTTTGCATTAAGTCATAAAAGCTGGAGTTATGTTTTAAGTTAGGAAGAACTTCAAAAGTTTGGATTCCTCCTTAATCCATTGACTCAAAGGATTTTAAGAACATCAAACACAGCTACACATTCAACTAAATCCTAATAGCTGGCGTAATAAATTCATATATATATGTATATATATGCATATGTATTTGCATATAGGCACATAACTATCATAAAAATCCTTCTTCCCTTCCTTAAAGGCATTTCTGAGTTTGAATTCCTGTGGGTCATGAGTGTCATCTCTGGCATAAACACTCCATGAATGTTTGCAACAAGGTCCTTTGGTCAGTTCTTGACCTCTGGGTTTGTTTCCCCCAGGGCTCATTTGGTTTTTGCTGTCATTTTGTCTGACACTGCTCCGGTCCAGGCAACGGAACAGAGCTTTAATATTGGTTCATTCTGCAGTGGCTCTGGAGCTTCATGGAAGGCTGGGTCTACAGAGAGAGCAAAGGTTATCCCCCTGTGCTTGCTCCTGGGACCTTGGGCGTTTTCCTCAGGTTTTAATTGCCAGGAGGGTTTTCCTCAGCTGCTAATTTGGATGAGATGCTCTATGCTGAGCCTGGGACTGCTCTGAGGAACAGCTACTGCTGGCTGTGCACCTCAGTCCTTGCCGAGCTCTGGAAACAGAAATTCTTACTCAAAGCCCTATTTTAAGCTAATTTCCCCCAGGAACTTAAAATATTCCAGCTCTGATATCAAAAGGTGAGATATCTGGAAAGCATTAAGAAGGTAGAAGGGGCTGTGCTAAACCTCGGGAGGAATGGAGCCGCACTTGGCGCTTTTCCGTGTCACAGTGCTTGTTAAGGATGGTATTTTTAGAGCTGGGAACACATCCGTGCTCCAAAGTTGTCCCATTTCCCCAGCTGCAACTGCTTCCTTATGCTCTGCATGTGCATGGCACGATAGCCAGAGTTTCTAGCAGGGTTTAATTCTCCATGAAAATATTTGGCTGAACTTTGTGTCCAAGGATCTGTCAAGAAACACAATGACAATAAAACCCAGTTTGGCCTTAGTGACCTCCCAAAGTCCCTGCAGCACAGAGAGCTGTTTTCTCTCTGAGCTGTTTCCTGGGCTCAAAGAATGAGGATGGTGGCATGAAACAAAACAAATCTTCAGCCACACCAGGTTATTACCTAAGTTTGGGTGGGAGCTGGATGTCATCTCCAGCTTAGCACTAAGCTTCCTCTACAAAAACCTGCTTTTCCTTCCCGCTCAGTGGACATAAAAGTGCACTGTATTTGTTGTGAAACAGCAATCTGTCAGTAAAGGATCTCGAGTTTTCAGTTGTGCCAAAAGGATGTGGAGAGCCAAACTCCCCAACAAAAGGTGTTTGGGAAAAGTTTCCAAAGGTACAAGGGACGCTCAGGAGCTGGGTCTGCCAGAAGTCGCTGCCTTTGGGGCTCAGAGAGGATGAGCCTGTGTGGGCTCCCCTGACCAGTTTGACTGGAACCAGCAGAACTGGCTGGACTGGGGCAGCGGGGCTCTGTTCCTGCAGGAGCAGCAGTGGCTGTGAGGAGATAACACCGCTCCCCGCGCACAGCCTGCCGAGGCAGCGGGAGCACAGCCTCCCTCCCTGAGCAGCCAGGGTTAGGTCTGGGAACAGCCTGTTCCCGGCTCCCGGGGCAGGGCACACCCCAGCTCTGGGGATTCGGGACTCTGGATCACCCCCATCCCTGTTCCCGGCTCCCGGGGCAGGGCACACCCCAGCTCTGGGGATTCGGGACTTTGGATCATCCCCATCCCTGTTCCCGGCTCCCGGGGCAGGGCACACCCCAGCTCTGGGGATTCGGGACTTTGGATCATCCCCATCCCTGTTCCCGGCTCCCGGGGCAGGGCACACCCCAGCTCTGGGGATTCGGGACTTTGGATCATCCCCATCCCTGTTCCCGGCTCCCGGGGCAGGGCACACCCCAGCTCTGGGGATTCGGGACTTTGGATCATCCCCATCCCTGTTCCCGGCTCCCGGGGCAGGGCACACCCCAGCTCTGGGGATTCGGGACTCTGGATCATCCCCATCCCTGTTCCCGGCTCTGGGGATTCGGGACTTTGGATCATCCCCATCCCTGTTCCCGGCTCCCGGGGCAGGGCACACCCCAGCTCTGCAGAAGGAGCCTCTCGGTAGCAGCGATGCCCAAGCACAGCTCGCATTCCCAGAGCCAGGTGTGGCTCCACACTTGTCCAGGAGGAAGGAAGGGATGTGTGGCTTTGGAGCACCAGCTCGGCTGAGCTCGGCGCCGGCCCTGCCCTGGCATGTCCCCATTTCTGTGCTCAGACATGTCCCCATTTCTGTGCTCAGACATCAGGCAAGGACAGGCCAGCAGCACCTGAGCGGCGCCGGGCGCTGTCTGCAGTCACTGCTGCAGGCGGCACCTGGCGGGGATGCCACAGTCACTACGAGGAAAATAAAGCCACTTTTCGCTATTTAGCACTTCTGCAGCCCCACACGGCCGCTGGGACCGAGCCGGGGTGGCAGGAGAGGGTCACTGGGTACGTTCTGCCAAGCCCACAGTCACCTGTCAGGCGTGTTACAGACCGCTGCCACCGCCTTTGTTTAGGATGAGATGTCCTACTTCCCTGATTAGAACCGACTCCTGATTTGCAATTCTGAACGGAGATAATTGCTTCAGCAGCATTCCAAACGGGGCTACAATTACGCAGTGGGCACGCATTAACAGCAGTAATTTAATTTGTGTGTCCATTCGTAAGGCAAGGAAGGAGTCTTTCAGGCATTACTGTTAGTGATATTTTTGCCTCTAATACATATTGGAGGCCACATTCACAAGAAATACTCGCATGAATAAAACATGAGAGCAGCGATTCCTCCGTCTACCCAAACAATGAAAACAAACATTGCCTTTGGGACGCTGAGTACAAACAGATGCACTGAGGCTTGCACGCAACTGCCTTACCTAAGGAGGGAGTGGAGCTGCCTGAAACAAATATTTTATTTGGGAAGAATTGCCAGAATTCTGACACTAAGTGCTCTTGAACATCAGCTAATCAAAATAGCTGCTAACCAGCTCAGGAGAGGAACTTATCATTAGCAGCATAATGAAATTTGCACTCCAGGCTTCCACTTTCTCCCTCCTTCAGAGGAAAAAATGCTTCCAGTGGTCAATGACATCTAGTTTTTTTAAGAGATGGGAATTTTGAAAGGTTCTGGAGGGAATTTCTTGTTCACTTCTACAGAGAATCACAGCAATGGATGAGCTTCTGTCTCCCAGAACCAAAAGTAGTGCCTGTTTCCCACAGACCACAGCTTAAATTCCCTCTGAGTATTGTGGCTCAGGCTCACTGGGGTTTCACGGTTTCTGAGCTGTATGCAGGTTTTTTCATCCCAACAACATCATTCATCATTCATCACAACAAGTTCTCAGGTAGTTTTTTGTGAAGTATTCCACAGAGGTGTTGTAGCTGCTTGCTCCCTGCTCTCCAGCCAGCAGCTGCCATTCCACACAGGCTGGGAACTCAGCCCTTTGTCACACTGATATTGGTGTAACTCCCCTGATGTCACACTGATACTAATCTAACTCCCCTGATGTCACACTGATATAAATCTGATGTAACTCCCCTGATGTCACACTGATACCAATCTGACCTACCAGCCGTGACGTTACAATAAAACTGGTGTACCTCCCCTGATGTCACACTGATATTGGTGTAACTCCCCTGATGTCACACTGATACTAATCTAACTCCCCTGATGTCACACTGATATTAATCTAACTCCCCTGATGTCACACCGATATTAATCTGATCTAACTCCCCTGACGTCACACTGATACTGGTGTAACTCCCCTGATGTCACACTGATATTAATCTGATGTAAATCCCTTGATGTCACACTGGTATTAATCTAACCCCCCTGATGTCACACTGATATAAATCTGATGTAACTCCCCTGATGTCACACTGATATTAATCTGATCTAACTCCCCTGCTGTCACACCCATATTGGCACAATCCCTGGACTCTGAGCTGGCTCCTTTGCCCAACACCTCATCCTCCTGAACTCAGTGGCAGTTTCACATCAGAAGAGATTTTGCCTGGGTCTTACCTGGCTGGTGAAGGCCCCACTTTGGAGGTTTTGGATGGAGACCTCAGCTCAAAGGCACTAAAATGGCCAATGCATCAATGACTGGCCATGTTCCCACTCAAGAGCCTGGAGTAACGAGCCATTAACCCAAGCATGTAATTAACTTGGACAAGGGACACATTGCATTTAAACTGCTTATGGAATAAAAACCCCAAACAACACATACCAAGTCACAAAATACTTCCAAGGACTCAGCATGAAATAAAGCAGAGTGGAGCACACTTCACCCCAAGGATACCCAAGTGCTCTGCAAGTGATCCACAGGCAGCACTGGTGACAGCAATCCCCCTGGAGCTGAGTGCAGCATCCACCTGGCAAAGGGCATGTACTCTGCAGTGTGAGGGAGAGCCAGGAATAATTGTTTTGACTGGAGGATGCGTGGAAAAATCTGCACTCTGAACAGGACCCTTGGATTTCCTGTTTCCAAGGAAAGTACAGAGGGATAATGCCTTCCCTCAGATGGGAGGTGCAGCTTTGCATTTGCAGTGAGAGCGAGATGTGTCAGCCCCTCATCATGGTGTTTCTTGTTCTAATTGGCCTTTGAGGATGGGCCTAAATGGATCACTTCCTACTCTTCCATCACTGGAAGTCTCCTATTGTATCATTTATCATTGCCTCAGTGAGTGCATGAAGCAGATTTTGGAAACTTGGCAAAAGGAACTTTTTGATGATGTGAAGGAAGCTTAGGAGAGGGTGTCATGCACAAGACCAGGCAGAGATATCCAAAGTGTGTGAGAACATTTGTGTTTGTGCTGCATTCCAGGGAAATTGGATACAACAGCTATAGAAGGAAAAGGGTATGTGTGGCTTGGAAATGCAGCCTGCTTTCCAAAGAAATGCTGAGAACTGTCTGTGCACCTGTGTGGCCACCTGAACTCCCCCTGGAACACTCAGGGTGATGCCTGAGGGTCCCCACTGTGCCCTGGCATCTGTGTTCAGAACAAGCTTGGGTCAGGGGCAGAGGAGATGGGCCAAAGCCTCCCCAAAGGGCAATCTTCTGCCCCAGGAATGGCCTTTCTTTGCCTTGTATCCATTTAAACCTGGGAGCATTCAGCAGAACTGGCCCAAATCTCCTCATTTCTCCCTGGAATTAAGTGGGGAGGTGAACTGGTCTCTTTTAGAAGTACTGCCCCAAATCCTCACCCACACACTGCTCACCTTCTCTGCTGCTCACACTTCTCTTTTTGGGCCAGGTCAGAGTAAAACCCGCTGTAATCTCTGTGTCAACACCCAGAGCACCTCGAGCACACACTGCTAAAACTACATCACACAGAGGGAGCAACTGTGCTGCTGCTGGAGCTGCAGGGTAGGGCTGGGGGGAAGGAGTGAAGCAGGAATTGTTGAGGATTGTTCTGGTAATACCCATGTAATTATTGTCTACCAGGGGGTTTTTATTATTTACATAGTCACATTATATGCAAAACGAGCGAAGAAGAGTAAAAATCAATTTGGAAGTGACGTCTGTTAAAATCACGGTCTGATTCTCAGAAAATGCTTGGAAAGCATCTCCAATCGCAGTGGATAGAACAACAGAGCTCTGCCAAAGGACAGAGACATTTTCATTTGCAACAGACAGATAATGACAAGTATTAGTGGATTGTCCTCTTCCCCCTTGCAGCAAAGCAGCAATGCCAGACACCCTGCTGGCTAAATCCTAAGAATCAATAATTATTGCAGACAATGATCCCATCACACCTTTACACTGACCACTGTGCAAGTTACAAATGCCAGTTTGCATCTGCAAGTTACAACTGCCAGAGGAGAAACCAAAGAGGGTCATTGGCAAATCTGACTTGGACACGTCAGGACACAAAGAACAAAAACATATTCAGGAAGTATTTGTTTAGGACACATTCAGAAATCACCTTCTGGGTGCACTGATGGTCCGTGCTTCAGTGTGTTACCAGAAAAATCACACCAGCCTAAACCAAACACTCTTCAGAAGCAAATAACACCAATCAAGGATTTGTCCGTGTGAGAATGAAAATGAAAAAATAAACTCCCTCAATTTAGCCTAAAGGGAGCTTTTACCCAAAGGTGAGAAGGGAGAGTCTCAGGCTCATAAATGTATGAATAATTTCATGCCTCCTGTTGATTTGGTGTAGGAGGTGATGGAACACAACAGTGTTGGGTGGAAAAGTGACACAAATGAGGAAGGGACTGCTGTCACTCCACATATAAAAAATGGTAGTGGCAAATTACTGCTTATATCCAATTTGGATGAAGTTCATTTGCTAAAAGCCGTGAAATATCCCATCAACCCACACAAATATCCCCAAGGGCTGTCAGAGGATGGTGCCAGGCTCTGCTCAGTGGTGCCAGTGACAGGATGAGCAGCAGTGGCCGTGAACTGAAGCACAACAAGTTCCACCTCAGCCTGAGGAAGAACTTCTGTCCATGGAGGGGGCAGAGCCCTGGAACAGCTGCCCAGGGAGGGTGTGGAGTCCCCAACTCTAGGGACATCCCAAAATCCCAAATTTCAGAATTCCTGTGTCACCTGCTCCAGCTGACCCTGCCTTGGGACCTGGGGTGATCTCCAGAGGTCCCTTCCAAACCCAACACGCCAGGATTCTGGTTTAACAGATGTGCTAAAGGTTCTGTAAGTGCAGCACCTCTGAAATGTTTGGGTGTACAGCAATTATTCACTTAAGGAGTGGGCAACAACCATAAAACCGGGACAGGTAAACTGGGGGGTAAATTTTGTGGAAACACTGCCACCTCTAAAGCCAAATGTTTGATCCTCATTTTTAAAAAGTCACCTTAATCCTCAGTGCAGGGACACATTGCACTGGAATTGAGGCAAACAACCCTAACAGGCATGGAAATCAGTAACTTTCAGAGCTGTGGCTCAGAGGCTGGTGGGGGCTGTGCTGAGGGGAATGGTAACCAGTGCCATGAGAACTGGCTGCCAATTCCAGCCAAGGAGAGGTGTCTGGGACCTGTGACACAGGTGAGACACAGGGACAGTTCCTGTTCTGGCAAAGGCAGCCTTCAACATCACCACCTAATTCCCCCACCTGGCTTTCCAGAGGTGCAGGGGAAGACAAGAGCACATGAAGTGCTCCTGTTGCCTTTCTCTGGGGAAAAGAAAAAGCTTCTCTTGCTTTTTGTTGCAAAGCAAAGCACTCGTTTATCTGAAATGTCTGTCATTTTATCTCTGCTGTTTCCAGGAGAACAGAGAGAGCAGCAGAGGAACAACCCAGCTGACTGGGTCAGAATCACAGCATCAGAAGATGCTGTGAGATGCACAGGAAGGGAATCAGGCTCGTGTTCTGTGTCTGGGGAGGCAGCTGGGGTCTGGGCTGGCCTAGAGGGAGACACCAGCTGTTACAAATAGTGCTGGGGTCAGCCTCTGTGACATTACATTGCTGTATACCAGCAGATTCTGATTTCTTAGCTGGAACACTGAAAGTGCTCAGTCTTTTACAGAACAATGAGCAGATAATTAGAGAAACCAGAAGCATTATTAATAAGAGAAGCTTGTTTTAAAAAGAGCTCTGCTCATGTCAAGCAGCTGACAGCCTCTGCAGATCACTAAATGGGGCTTTTTGATGCTGCTCTCCAAAATCCTGCTCCACTTCCTTCAGCCTGACTGACAGTGCAGACTCAATTAACCTTTGATTAGACCAAAGGGTGCCACTGGTTTTATCCTGGGAGTCTCTGCCTTGCTGGTAGACGTTCAAAAACCAAGATTGTTGCAGGTTTTCTGTTTCCTAAAGCACCTCTTGAGATAACAACACTTTTTCAGAGCACATTGTCTGTACTTGTCTCAAAGGTCACCTGGAAAAGGGAGCAGTGCAAAGCAAAGTCAGACTCATGCCCCAAAGCCAAGGGGGGACCAGATTTCCTGAGCTAAAGCAAAATCCCTGGAGTAAAGCCTGCCAGAAGCATCCTCTCCCTCACGTGGGTGCAGCCACACATTCCTGCAGGCGTGCTCTGCTGCTCTCCTTCTGACCAGATACATGTTTGGGAAGCATGGTTGATTATGCTGTGTGTCTAAATGCACCTTAGATAGGCAGAGAATATTAAATGTGGCTGCAAAAAAAGAGAGAGAATCTTTGAACCAAACAGAAACACGTTCTGAAATCTTCTTGGCTTTCTCTGACTGCTAGTTCACAGTCAAAAGCTGCAGGAATATTTTTGTTTACAGCCCCCAGCCCTCCCCAAAAAAGCCCTCATCAGCATTCCGTGCAAGGAAGTGAAAAGCAGCAAAGTTCTCTCTGAGGTGTTTGCTGCCTTTGCTGCTCCATTTACCTTTTTAAGGGGCCATCCACAGATGGCCAGCTTGCCTTTTATTCCATCCCCTCCTGCTGTTGGTTGCTGTGCAGTTGTCACAGCAGATTTGGTGCAAACCCAGCCTCTGTGGGGCCACAGGAAAATCACTGCGATGTCACTGAGAGGAAAATGAGGCCTCACAAGAAGACGAGGGAGCACAGTAAGTAGAGACCTCCTTTGAGGTCTAGAGAAGAAAAAATACTGATTTTCAGTAGGTGGGAATCCCCAGGTTTGTAACTTATTGTGAAGATGACTTTCAAATCACGCAATTTTAGGAAGCTTAGGCTGGACGAGACCTCCAGAGGCCACCTAATCTGGCTTCCTGCTCAACACTGGATCAGCTGCTTTCTGTAGGCAGGATAACTCAGAGGACACACACTCTACAGCCTCTCCACTTCAGTGCTGTGCCAGGAAAAAAAAAAGAAAAGAAAGAAAGATGTCTGCAGCTATTTCTGCTCACTCTGACTCTTGAAAGTTCTTGTATTAAAACACTTATTCAAAATGCTGAACACTAAAACCAGAATTCTTCAGAAAAACACTTCAGCTCTTGCTGCAGGGGGGTGACTCCACCAGCTCAGGAAAAGTTGCAAGATTTTGCAAGCCCACCTCTATGAAACATTATTGTTACTCCTTTTTTGTTGGAAGGGTACAAGCCTAGCAACAACCTCTGCTGCTCTGAAAGAGTCTGAGGTGGAATTTCACCTCTGCAGCCTCAGCAGCCAGGCAGAGAGTGAATGACTGACAGATACCTCATGTCACAACCAACACAGTGTTGTACTAAAACACTCTTGTGAATTTTAAAGAGCCTTTTCCAAAAATCAAGACGGTGCTTTATAGTTAAAAATATATCAATCCAAATTAAATATTTGCATGACAAGGGTGACTTTAATTAAAAACCTTTGGCATAATTTAAATCACATCCATGAAAACAGTCATTGCAGAATGAAATGACTCAGAGCAATTGAGTCTTCCAGTTCAGGGTAATTGGAAGGGAATGTCTGGGGCATCACTCCCTGCAGTGATTTTATACCCCTGAAAAAAGCTGATTGTGAGATCTTTTTAACAAACACTGAAGCAGTTGAGCCCAAACTGATACACGATTCTGAAAAGTCATAAATTTCTATTTGCTTAAAATGAAAATGATTTTGATCTGGTACAGATGGCTTTGGATAAAAAGGCCCCCAGGGGCAATGGAAGCTGTTCCCAGGAGGTTTGCAGGATGTTCAGGAGCTCAGCTGAAGGAAACGTGAACATGCACAGGTTCCTTTCCTTCACTCACTCTCCTCGGGCAAAGAGGGTTTGAGCATCCTGCATTTCCCAGCTGCCTCCCCCAGTGCTGGCTGTGCCCTGCAGCCTGGGCAATGCCTTGGAGTGTGCACAGCACATTTCCTCCCTAGAGCTGCTCCAGAGCTGTCAGAGCTCTCTGAACATGTGGGCAGAGCACTGAGCCCAAACCACAGGCAGGCCTGACCTACACTTGCTTGCCTGAACTGTGCCTCACAGCCAACAGACATCCTCCTGAGAGACAGCACACATTCACCTGGGGCCAAAGCTGGGGTTTGTAAAACTGCAACGCTAGTTTTCTTCTTTCTGTTCTTTCACCATAACCCCCAGTGCCACAGCAAACCTGTGCAGTGACTGTGCTCGGAATGGAGTAGGAGCTGCTGTCATTAAAATCATGAGACACACCATTGTGGGATGTCTGAGGGGTCTGAGAGGGCCCTGCTCGAGTTTGCTGAGTCTCACGAATAAATTTAGTGGGTTTCTATTCCTCAGCCAGGCACAAGGAGGGTGTTTGCCCTTTCCTCCTACCTGCCAAGCTCCTGAGTGCTTGGGGAGAAGCAGGCTGGGAACTGCACCTGGTCCCACCACTACGGAGGGGCTTTCTCCTGATTTTCCCTTCTCCCCTGTGGCCTGAGCATTTTCTCCCCATCCCTGCCCTCCCACGGCTTGATAGGATTTAGGAGGAACACCCAGATTTAGGACCTGAGCTGAGCACAAAGGCTCAGAGGAACACCCAGATTTAGGATTTGAGCTGAGCACAAAGACTGAGAGGAACACCCAGATTTAGGATTTGAGCTGTGCACAGAGGCTCAGAGGAACACCCAGATTTAGGATTTGAGCTGTGCACAAAAGTTCAGAGGAACACCCAGATTTAGGATTTGAGCTGAGCACAGAGGCTGAGAGGAACACCCAGATTTAGGATTTGAGCTGAATAAAAAGGCTCAGTGGAACAAGCAACCTCTGACAATGCAGGAGGTGGAGCACAGAGCACAGCAAGTTTCTATATCCCAAGGAATAACCCAGACTCTCCAGAATGCAAATCAGGCAAGAAAAGAACATCATGTTGCTGTCAGAACTTTGTCTGCAGCGCGTGTGACTGCAAGAGGTTGTAATTATTTAACATTTCAACTTCCCCAAGTGGTGAAGCCCTTCCTGCCCGAGCAGCTGCTGCAGCTCCACGGCACATTCACTGAGCAAATTTCAACTCAACAGCAGCTGAGGAGTCTCAGGGCTGTCAGAAATGTATTACTCTGTTTGCCAGGCTCTGCATGCACTCAGGAACACGAGGGTGGGGTTTGTGCAGACCCTTAACACACGCACAGGGTGTGCTTGCATTCTGCAGCTCTTTCAGTCTCTCCTGAGATGCTCCAGACCCCTCAGCACCTTTGTGGCCTCCACTGGACTCCAGTAGCTCCTTATCTTTTGATCTCCTTGTTAATTATGCTGCACCTTCCATCTAATCTAAGGAGAAAGGAAAAAAAAAACCTACTCTCCTCCTTCCCCCCAAATAAAATATCTTCATTTGTCAGAGCTGGCAGCTGACCTCCACAGCTCTCTGTTGGCCACGTTCCCTCTCTGCTCGTGGGTTTTGGGCTGCCCTGGTTCCTTGGGAGGAAGGGTCAGAGCTGCCTCCCCTGACTCCAGGATGTGGCCAGGAGGAGCCAAGTGCTGGCTGTGAAATGCCAGGGGAAGGAGAGCAGCTGGGTACTTTCAGAAGTGAACAGAGGGCACATCTTTCAGTGAGCACCTCACAATCCCTTCCAGTAAAAGAATTTCCCTGCAGTTGAAGACAAAGCTTTGCGGGATGGCTGTGCCTGGCTGTGCCTTTCCTGATGTCACACAGAGTAAACACAGCACCAAACAAGTGCTTTAGGTCACAGGAAGTTTTACATCCTTTGAACAGGACAGAAAGCTGAAAATGTGACTATTATTACTTTATCTTCAGGAGTTTAAAAGTTTATAATGTTATTCCTTCCTTTTCTCTGAGTGTCCTCCCATTTCTAGATGTTTCCCTTATTCCCCTCCTGCTCTGGCCAGTGGGAAGCTCCAGATGTGGCTGCATTTTGGGATCTGGGGATTTATTACCTGCATAACCCTAATAAATCATCCAGGCTTGCTGAGGAGCCGACATTTTCAAAAGAAGGACAACATGTTTTTCCTTTTTGCTAAATATTTACGCTCAGGTTTGACAAATAATCTTTTCCAGGGAAGAAGGTGGCCATTGGAAAGGCCACATTTCTTCTCAGTGACAGCACATTACTTGGAGAAAGACCAACATAAATGCATATGCAGATTATGCAGCAATTTGGCCCATGTTGGCCTCTGATTTTGCTGACCCAGCCACCCACTTATTGGAAGTGACATCTAATAATTTTGCAAATTTTTGACTTTCTGGTTGTCTATTCAGACTTTTTGTGAGTGTGTTTGTAAGATGTGTCCTTGAAAGCAGCCAGGAGACACAAGGCAAAAACTCAACACAGGAAATAAAAATGTTTCTGTTGCTTGATCAGCTCTCTTCTGCTCTCACATGTGCACAGATGTGCTGCAGCTCTGCAATCCTGTTTGTGTAGAAAAGCAAATACCTGCTTGTTAATGGGAAAATGGTGCTAATTTTAGACTGAGAACTCTCAGCATCTGCAGGCCCAAAATTCCTGCAGGTGAGGGGGCTGAGAAAAAGACTCTCAGCACACAAGCCTTGCAGAATTCCCAAATATTGCTGAATTTTGACACTCATGCAGGCTGTGTCATGAAGATATTTTAAATGCCAGCTGTTGGAGTCTGAACACACAGTTTTAAAGCCAAAGAGTAATGAGCCTAAAGCAGCTTGGAGAACAAGGAATATCCTGCCATGTTTTTCACCTCTGATTGTAGCAGATCAAAGCCTGAACTTACTGGAAGTGAAGTGGGGCACTGTCCAAATTTTTGCTTCTTCGTTGTGCTGTTCTCTTGCTTGGCTAAGGGGTGCTGGACAGAGCAAAAAGACAATGAAGGGAAGATTCTTTAATCACTGAAAGTCACCTACAGTCAGGAGACTGCACACACAAAACTGAAGTACAGACTGTGAGCCTGAGTTTAGAGACTGAAATAAAGGCTCTAAAACCGTAAACTCCAAAAATCAGGGATAGTCTTGCTTTACCTAAATAAGAATTATGGCAAAATCTAGGAGAGTTTGGTTGATTGGTGTTTCCTCCGGGTAAACAATGAAAAAGAAAAAGAACTTCGAGCTTGAAAAAGAACTTTAAGCCCCGAAATGATGTTGAGGTCTGTCCAAAAGGAATGTGACCTCCCCGGGTCAGGCAGCTCCTGCCAGGGAGCACTGAGACCTTCCAAGAGACACTTGAATTTTATTACTGGGTACAGGATTAGTGCAATGAATCTTCTGCAGTGTTTTAAAGTTATAGAGATCTTTTTATCCTATGTAGCAGTGCCTGCTTCATGCCAGAGAGAATTGTCTATTCTACCTGAGCAGAAAGGAACTGAGGTGGCTTAAAAAAACAGCTTTAAATCAAAATAAAAATAAACACTGAGTCATTAAAATGCTACAATGAATTAAGAAATTATTTGCTTTAATCCATTGACTTTTGTGGCTTACTAAATCAGGGGCTGTTGTAGTCTCCATGGAAAAACAAGCTCCGTTTGTCGACCTTTGTATTTATGTGCAAAAATACTGGAAAGGGACCAGTACACTGTCTGCCTGTAAATCAGCTTTTTCTCATTCTGAACTTCTACAAATGAAATACTTTATTTTGACACCTTTAGCATTTATCCAGCTAACAGGCCCTGCACACTCCTTACTCAGCCACAAATTCAGGATAACACAGCTGAAGGCAAATCCATTTCTGCCAGGGGGTGCTTGGGCTGCCGGGGTCTGCTCAGAGCAGACCTTGTGGTGCCACGGTCAGGGATATTGCCACGACCAGCCTGCTCTGGGGACCCCTGTGGAAGTGACACAGCTCTTCCTGGTGGCAGGTCCTGCTGGCTCCAGAGGTGGCATCCGTCCCCCAGGAGCTGCAGAGACTCTGTCCCTTGGGAAGGGGAGGGCTTTCCAAGCTGCTCCTGCCTCTCCCTGCATTCTCTCTTCACCAGCGCGGGGCTGCAATCTCATTCTGAGTCAATCCATCATCCTGAGCACTGATTAGGGCTCTTTTTTCACTCTTCTCCCTGTTCCCTTTAATTTCTGTCTGAGCACATGTATGACTACATTTGTCACATCAAAGCTACTACACAGGAGCTCCCGAGGCAGGCCCTGAGGCTGTTCCTAAAAGCTGGAGCCTGCAGCCTGAACTAAAGCTGCCTGCATGTGTGGATCCATCTGCACAGGCTGAGTATTCCCAGCTTTATCCACCACAGGCCTTGGAAAAGCAGGGAGACAGAGGCACCTGGCACTGCTTGCCCTGCAATGTGCCTGCAGGGAAACACCTTCCAGAGGCAGCCTGGGATGGGCTGCAGGCATTATTCCTGTCCCAGGCTGCAGTGGTGCTCTCTGCTCGCACAGCCCTGCTCTCTGGGGACGGCTTTGGTTCACAATGTGGAATGCACATTTGTCCACAACCTCCACTGTAAAAGTGACTAAACCCCATCCTGAGGCTGTTTAGGTTAGGACTAAAAAACCACAGTTTTCCCTGGCCTAAGTTACAGTGTGGGGAAAAGGTGTTGTTCAGCACCAAGTATCAGCATCATTTGCTTCACTAATTACAAAGAGCTGTGCCCGGTAGAAATCATCAGGTTATTAATTAGGAAGTGGAAATCTGTTTCACAGCACAGGCTTTGCTGCCTGCTAAGCTTAAGGAACCGGGCATTGTGCACGAGAAGAGTGGAGTCAATGCATTTTCACTAATTGCACCTTTTACAGGAGCACTTAGACAATGCACTGGAATAATTATGTCCTGTGAAGCAGCATTTAACACGCTCCTCACTTTCGCTTTTGTGCTGGGAAAGCTCACTGACAGCAGGCAACCAGAGCTCCTCACAGCAGCATTTCTCTGAAACAGCAGAAGGAACTACTTTTAAAAAGTAAAAAGCTGGAGGAGGAAACTATCCCCTCCTTTTGTGCTTTGAGGCCCACTCAGCAAACATTCAGCCACACGTTTAAGCCCATGCTTGCTCCTGGACTGTGCCATGGTTAAACCATGGTGGGTCCAGCTCCTGGAATCCCCTCTGGGTCTCCTGGAGACGTCCCAGGCCAAACCACCAGCTCCAGCTGGATCCCAGCACAATGGAAAAGCAGCTGGATTAACCATTTATGGTCCAATTTCCTCATTTCCATACTGTGATGCAGGTGAGAGCTGAAAAAATAAACCCCAAAGCTGCAAATGTTTTGGAAACACATGGTAAGATGAAAGCTCCTTTTCTTTCTCCCTCCATGAACAGAATGTTTAGCTGGAATATTTGACAGATCATAAAGGGCCTAGGAGCAGGGATGAATGACGGCAGGAGAGCAGCAATAGTGCCAGCGAGCTGGGATTCCAAAGGAGGTACAAGCCCTTCTCATCCCCCAGGTGGCTGAAAGTGTTTCCCTCCCCAGATTCACTGGAGGAACGGAGGAGACTCGCCTGGCACGTCAGGTGCTGCATTAGAGAAGTGTTTGTGTGGCTGCATGAACTCGCTCAAGTGGTTTCTGAGGCACTTTGGGGTATCCATGGAAAATGAAAGCCTCAAGTGCCAGCTGTGCTGAATTCAAAGGGAAGGTACAGCTCAGGGTGCTCTTGCCAGCTCGGGTACAGCTGTGGCTTCTCAAAGAATCTGATTTCAGAAAAGAGCAAAAGAAATCTTTGATATCTTCCCCTTTTCAAAAGCATAATGTTCACATCTCTTCACCTTCTCACACGTGTCTGAAGGGGGCTGTAACACCAGCCTTCATTTCAAAGCCACCCTGGTTTGGGTTTTTTACTGGAGTGGTTCCTTTGGGTGGATCCTGTTTGTTCTATTTCACTTTCTAAAGCATGGCCTCACCAGTGCTGAGGGGATGGCAAGAAGGGTCCTTGGCTCATGTTTGATTCAAATTCCCTCCACATCTGCATGTGCAATAAAAACATGCCTATTGTTGGAGGGATGCAACAAGAAATTAATGCTGGGTTTCAGGTCACTGCTGAACCATTTCAGGAAGACACTTTTGCTTTAGTTATTGCAAACAAAACGCTGTGCAGGATTTTAATGTCTCCTCTTGTGCCTTTTTTGCTATTTATCGTTAGGAGCAGGTAGAACTCACCCTATTCCTCTCTGCCTCAGCAGCAGCTCTGACAAATACACCTGGTAGCTGATGGCAAGTATGGCATAACTTAATTTGGTTCAATTGTGTAAAATCAGGTCCATAGCTGTGCCACCTGCAAAGGAGATATTTACACACAGGCTATTTCTTCCACCTAGAATGTTAAAACTCATTTCCAGATGAAAAATGTTTTTGCCATAAAGCTCTAACCCATTCCAAGCAGTGTTTTCATTGTTGTGTACAGAAAGCAGCAAAGGGACAACAAAACCACCCCACTGAGGGCATTTGGCCAGCAACAGAGAGACACTGAGAGCTGAACCCTCATTTTCATCCTTCATTATTCCAAGGAGCTGCAGTGCTGAAGGACCTGACAGGACCAAAAGCTCCCTGTCCCTCCTTCTGCTGGAACCAGAAGGACACACTGGAGGAGAGTCTGTCACAGCAAGTGCACAGTGATACAGTAATTATCCCTCCCCATTCCAGCAATCTGCATTTTAGGGTTTCTTCATCTGAAGGTTGTGACTGGAGCCTCATTCCTGCGTCTCAGAGAGGAGCTGCAGCTTCTTGTCTGCACTCTGCGAGTCACAGCCCGTGGGTGAGCATCACACTTTGGGGGCTTTGTGACAAAGTCACACTTTGGGGGCTTTGTGACCAAGTGCTGCTTTCTGCTCGTCCTGACAGGCCAGCGGTGCCTCCCTCGGGCCAGTGCTGCGGTTCGTGTGTGCAAGGAGCAGGGAATACGACTCCTTCTCTCCCTCCTCCCTGCTGGGCAGCACCTCTAGTCCCCTCGCAAGTGGCACGAGAAACGAGGCTGCCTTCAAACCCACACAATGAACCAAGTGACATCCCAGAAAACTGGGGCAATCGGGCCAGCTCTGGTTTCAGGGAGGAAAAGAAGGATTTAAGGAGTGTTTGGAATCAAAAAAGGCAAATGTTCTGTGTGTACTGGTGTGGCTGGGATGGAGCTGAATTTTGGCCTTGGCTTTGTGCTGACAAAGACCCAGTAGCCATCAGGACAGGGCCTCTTGCAGATACTATTAATTTAAACACTGTAAAGGATGGCTTCTTCAATTAATTGGCCCCAAAACCCACAAAGGAAAAAGCCATTCTTGATTTAGTTTCAAGCAGAGTATGTGACCTGTTTCAAGATGCAGCCACTGAACTTTTTCTCAGCAAAGGAGGCCATAAAGTATTCAAATCTGACCTTTTGGGAGGCTGAAAAGTCAAAACACAAATCCACGATAATAACATTTAACTTAAGAAGTGGAATGACAATCAGGGAGGTAAAAAAAAGAAGACTGAGAAGCCATTAAAAGCAGCCACTGAAAAGGTAAAATGTTTGCAGGTAACCTAAAGATCACCAGGATATCACCATATTCCAGGCTGGGAATAATATTAAATAAAGATTTCCAGAGGGGGAAAACCCCACCCCAAATGCATCCCTAGCAGGAATGATTCACAGCTTGGGGAAGGAATTTGAAAACATGTGTTCAGAAATGGGAGTTTTATCAGTGCTTAATAATTAATTAATGAATTCTTGGCATCCAGCATGAGATATTCCAGAGGAGCTCCAGAGTTTTGCAGCCTTCCCAGGAGGACCACGGTGAGCGCAGGGTGAGGCACTGAGTGACTCGGTGAAGGAGAAGATTCCAAAGGGATTCAGACACACAGCAGATCCCTGCTCCCTAAGGGGGCCTTGAGGCCAGAGCAAGAGACAGGGATGGATGTAAAGACATTTCAAATAAATGCAGAAATTAATCCTGGACAGGAGAAATTCAGGAATTTCAAAGAAAACTCCCAAGCCCCTCCAGTTTCTGTGCTGGTAAATTAGTCAGAACAAGGATAAAACCAATTCTGTACATGAAGAAATGGATATTGGGCACACATCCCACTGGCTTCTGTGCAGGGAAGAAATGCCTTGTGAATTTGTGAGATGCTTTGCAAATTAGCAGTAACTGTAATACCAGATAACAAAAGACAGATGACTTTTTGTCTTTTTGCTTTTTTTTAGTTGGCTGGCAGAGAATCTGAATCTCCGCACATCTCTGATTTAATTTGGAACTGTTTCTAAAACAGCTCAGCATTTTCAAACTGCCCCAGAGCACAGCGAGCTGGCAACAAAACCCTGACACATCACAAGCAAACATATGTCTGCTCTGAAAAACACAGCCCACATCTTCCCAAATGCAGCACTGGAGGGATGGCAGTGTCTGTTGGGAAACACAAGGAAATTGAAATTTTGGGATTTGAAATTTTGAAAGGTTTTTTGTGATAAACTTAGAATTCATCACAAATTTAACCCTCTTTTCTTTTTTTTCCCCCGCTAACTATCTAATTATTTAGTTTTAGGATATTTTGCTCTAGACTTTGATTATATTTTCTTTGTATGTCTGAAGCTCTCTTCTGGTCTTTTGTTATTCCAGGAGCTTGGAAAATTCTT
This sequence comes from Nicator chloris, assembly GCA_013400495.1. NCBI lineage: Eukaryota > Metazoa > Chordata > Aves > Passeriformes > Pycnonotidae > Nicator > Nicator chloris. The sequence continues at coordinate 19,845 of WAAE01021774.1, forward strand.
GTGGTTGCCGAACTTTCCTGAAGTTTTTTTTTTCATTTCTCCAAGGAGACTACAGATTTTAGCAGACTCGTTGTTTTAATTTGTGGATCCTGTAATTCCAAATCAAACCTAAGTAGACTATTTCATCAGAGGAAAACAAGAACATTGCTCAAAAAAAAAAAAAAAAAAAAAAAAAAGCCAAAAGAATAATGGGAAACACAACAAATAGTTTCGTAAGGGGCTTTAAATGTTTACTCCAGTGTGTTCTGATTGTGCCTAGGAGCAGTAAAATGTAAATTAAATTAGTGCTCAAGCTTATCATTAGGAAACAAGCCTTTTTTTTTAAAGACAAGGAGAAAACACCATAAATTAAGCCCAATGTGGGTTAGGCTCACACGTTACATAAGCCCCTAATCCACATTAAAACCCTTTCAGTAACATATGGGCCATAATAATTTCCAGGGCTCTTTGCTCCTCAAGCATAACAAGCTGTTAACTCAGGGGGCCTTGCACTGGCCCTGGGAGCTCCTGGGAGGGCCAAAGCTGGAATTTTCCCACCAGGATCCTAAGAGCCCAATAAAGAGTCTGGGATTCTCAGTGCCCAGTATCAGTGTTGGGGCATCAGGAATGGGGAATCCAAACCACAGGCATGGAATCCTGGGGTCACTGATGGTTTGGGTTGGGAGGGACACGAGGATTCTCTCATTCCACCCCCTGCCATGGGCAGGGACACCTTCCTCTCTCCCAGGGTGCTCCAAGCCCCATCCAGCCTGGTCTGGGGCACTGCCAGGGATCCAGGGGCAGCCACAGCTGCTCTGGGCACCCTGTGCCAGGGCCTGCCCACCCTGCCAGGGAACAGTTCCTTCCTAATATCAAATCTAAACCTACTCTGTCAGAGTCCATTCCCTGTGTCCTGTCCCTCCATCTCCTGTCCCCAGTCCCTCTCCAGCTCTCCTGGAGCCCCTTTAGGCCCTGCCAGGGGCTCTGAGCTCTCCCTGGAGCCTTCTCCTCTCCAGGTGAGCAGCCCCAGCTCTCCCAGCCTGGCTCCAGAGCAGAGGGGCTGCAGCCCTGGAGCAGCTCTGGGGCCTCCTCTGGACTCTCTCCAGCAGCTCCAGGTCCTTGTGCTGCTGGCCCCAGGGCTGGGGCAGCTCTGCAGGGGGGCTCTCACCTGAGGGGTCAGAGGTGCTGTCCTCTGGTCCCCCTCCCCTGCTGCCCGTGGGCACACAAGAACACTTCAGGGTTTGCTGTTTTTCACTGGGCTTTAAAATAAAAATGCATTGTGTGAGAATGCTCCTGGAGCATCTAACAGCAAGTTTAGATTTATGTCCTTTAGAACACAGCCTGTGTTTTACAAACAGTATTTCATGAGACAGTACCCAATTAATTGCTGACTTTCTAAGCATTCAGGAAATAATGAATTTGCAGGAGTGTGAACAACAAAGCAATAGTCATGCTTAGTGTAATCCCACTAATGATGGGAGCAGGTTTCAGTTCTCCCCTGTTCCACTGTTCAGACTGCCTGTTCTCCTTCCACGGATTCTTTTGCACCTCTCAGACCTTCTCTCGTGGCCAAGCAGCCTCTTAGAAACAGCCTCCCATTAAGGCAGAACTATCCCATGGCTCAGATGAATGGAGCAACCACTGTTCCTCACCAATGCCAGGATTCACCTTAAATGCTGAAATATTTGCAGGTGCAGCTTGAACAAGGCATTTTTCTCTGAAGCTGTTCAGGGACATCGAGAGACATCACTGAAACATTTCATGTGTCCCTGCAGGGAGGAGAGTCCAGGTCTTTGCTCTGTGCTCTGTACAAGGGCTCTGAAAATACAGAATGGGAGCTCCACACTGAAATGCTGGGCTCTGCAGAGAAGAGGTGGCCTTTTCATTCACCCACAAAGGGCCAGGCCCACCCACAGAGCTGCAAAAACCACTCTAATAGTCATGATGGAAAAAAGAAAATATAGGCCAGAACCTGGCATTAACAAAACTAAAAGCTGCTGCACTGAATGCAATCCAGACAAAAAGAGATGAAACCTGGTCACACCGGTGAGGAAGGGAAGAGGGCCTCCAGGCACAAAGCTGATTTTTGCCTTTTATTGGCATTTAGCTCATCTAAAGGAAGCTGAAGGTTTAAAAGCCATTTTTAAAAATGGGAAGTGATTCATTTCTTTTTCCCCCCACCAATATGTTCTAATCTTGTTCACTTCACTGAGAACATGGTGACACATTGAGAAGGACTGTGTGGCAGTGACTTTCCTGAATGGAAAGGAAATGTCAAACAGGATTTTTCTGCATGCACACGTGACATTTTCCTGCCCTCCTCCAGCTGAAAAAGCAGTAAATGCAAGGGTGACAGCCTTGGCCCCATCTTCCCAGGAATGCTGGGTTCCTCTAGCATCACCCTGAGCAGGGACCTCCTCTTCCTCCTTTCCAAAGTATAAACTCAGCCTCAGCTGATGCAAAATTCTGGCCAGAGGGTCTCTTTATGTATCAGCAATTACACACACAGGCCTTTTTTGCTTCTTATTTCCTCTCCCAGGAAGTCCCCAGCACCCTCTTCCCTTCCTCTGTCACCTCAGGCTCCCTGTGGGAACACAGCCCTCCCTACAGAAATATCAGATGTCCCCAAAGAAGTTCCATACTCTGTAAAAACCCCGTCCTCCTTTTCCCTCCATCCCCTGCTAGTCTCTGAAAAAAAACCTCTGAGAGAACCAAAGAGAAGGAGGCAAAGTTTTGCCACCACAGAGCCAAGGGACAATCAGATGCTGCAGAAAGGAGAAATCTGAACAGAAGGATAAATAACCATACAGAGCCTTAAGCACGAGAAGTCTTTTAGGGGGATAAAAGAAGCTTTATCTTTGCCCTGAAGTGGTTCATCAGAGCAGCCTTTAGGCTACAAAACAGGTAAATTATCCAGGAAATGCTTAATTCTGAAGAGAACTAATAAAAATCGAGCTCTCTAACAAATATATTTTCCTATGAGAAGACAATCCCAAAGAGCCACTTACTCCCTGGTTTGGAAACTTTCTAAGGAGCACGTCCTGGATGCCACTCATTTGTGTTCTTCCAGCACGTGAGGAAAAGAGGCTGGAAAGAGCAAAGCCAGCATTCCCTGTTCCCTGAGCAGGCAGAGCCAGGGAACAGAGATTCCCAGCTGGCACCCCAGCCATGCCAAAGGCTGTTGGGGCTGCGAGAGCCCCAGGAAGACACAAACAGGTCAAGAGCTGTGTTATGCAACGATCTGCCACCAGGGCTCAGTCCAAGCAGATGTGTTATCCCTGTTTGGGGAATACTGCTGCCCTCTGCAATGTGTCTGAACAAATTCACACTTGCCAGGGCTTGGCACAGAGCTCTGCCACCGGGGCTGCCTCGTCCCTGCTGCTGCCACCAGCCTGATGCCAGGCCACGTCTGCAGGAGCAGGTGGGGCTGGACACTTCTTGCTCTCAGCCCCCCAGGACAGGGGTGCCCTGAGAGAGCTGCAGGAGGAGGCTGGGGGGCACAGCCCCAGGGCTGCCCTGAGAGAGCTGCAGGAGGAGGTTGGGGGGCACAGCCCCAGGGGTGCCCTGACAGAGCTGCAGGAGGAGGCTGGGGGGCACAGCTCCAGGGGTGCCCTGAGAGAGCTGCAGGAGGAGGTTGGGGGCACAGCCCCAGCCCCAGGCCAGGTGGAGACCTGTCTCAGTGGCAGTGGTGCTGTGCTGCTCACAGGGTCAGCCCCTCCTCTGCAGCTCCCAGAGTGTTCTCCTGGCCTCTGGCACCCCTCCTCACTGGGTGTGCAGGGAAGGAGAGGACCTGAGGCTGTCAGTGCCCCTGGAGCCACACGTGGATAAGGGATTTTTATCTCTGATGTGCCTCAGTTATCAGAGATAACTGCATTCACTGGCCTGTGATCCTGCCCCAAAGTATTCATAATTACTCAACCAAACTGACTTCATTTGCTGGAGACTCCTGCATAACTCAAATTCTGCCTGGACTTGGAGCAGAAGGTTTTTGTTTCTCCCAGCTAACTATTTAAAGGTTATATATTGATATATGGACCCCATCCAGGTGTGTTGGCCATACCTGCTTCCTTTGGGAGAGAGACTGCACCACAGAGTCAGCACAAGCCACCTGCACATCCCAGAATTGTCCACTGAGAGGATGCCCAGCCTGGATCCCACCATCACAGACCCACAGGAAGTCAACAAAGACAAAAAACAAGTCTGGATTTCAAAGTCACAAGCCTGGCACTGCACAGGGTCCACCTGCAAGGTCTTTACATCAAAAAGACATAATTGAAATGACAACAAGTAATTACGGCATGAAGATAAAACACATTTTAATGAATGCAAATCTAATGAAAGTTCAGCTTCAAGGAATGTCAGTGACTGAAGCGAAGTCTGGTGGTGTCCATCTGTAACTCCATTCCCTCCCACCCTTTCCTCCTGTCAGCAACTCTTCCCTTCCTCAGACACTTCAGATGGAGATAACAGGAATGAATAGAACACCCCAAATCGTTATGATAGCATGGTTCAGCAGAAATGCAATATTTCACTGATTTTTCTGCTTGCTCCGGGAGAACCACCCTGTACAAGGATTCACAGAGCCAAAAACTGAAGGACACATAATGAGAATTTTGTGTACTCCAGTCACTCAGTGCATTTGAATCCTCACAATAAAATTAAAATACCCTTCTTACCTCTCTGACCCCCTTTAATTCTCAGCATAGCATTTAACACTTGCAGTCATTGTAAGAATGATTTCTTTCTAACAGAAAAGACGGTGAAGTTGTAACAGTGATGCCACTAACAATTAACCCTTCTTTTTCAGAGAAATGCTGTTCATCACCTTATCCCTGAAAACATTGAAATGTTTCTCAAGCTCATTTTAAAGGTAGATTTGGAAAAACCGCTCCCTGTGTGCTGCCTCAGAGTGGGGGCTCTGAGTGTGGCTGAGGCAAAACAGAGATAATAAAACCAGAAATAATAAAATGCCACTTTCTATCAATGCCTCTCTGCAGAGGGTGCTCCTGTCCATCAGACCTGAGGACCTCCCCAGCTCACCTGAACTTTTGTCACTGCCTGAGGTGTCAGCACAACATCCTGCAGTGGATGCTTTAGATAATCATAGGGTGGACTTGATGATCTCAAAGGTCTTTTCCAACCTAGTTCATCCTGTGATTTTTCAGGGTTCTTATTAATTTCACTAAACCTCAGTAAAGATTCAGCTTCTCTCTGGAAGCATTGTTAGAAGGTCGCTGAACACAATTCATTGTTACAAATAACCCCATTACAAACAGCCAAGGTCTTCCAATTAAGCAAGTGCAGGATAATAGCAGAGCACATTTTCCTGAGGTTATGTGGCAAATGGCAAAGTTTTGTCATTGTCTGCATGTCTTGCAATGCCACTGACACCCCAGCACACTAAAATAAATTCCCTGTTGGAGTATTTTGAGCCTCTGCCCCCTGCAGTGGGAATTTCACCAGGCTGACAAAGCATGAATTAAATCTTGCCTCTATGGCACATGGTTGCAGAGCTCTTCTGTGCAAGAAAATATTTCTTTTGACATTTTCGATGAAAGAGTCACATTTGGCTTTGTTCCACAGGTATTTCACACAAGGGCAAAGTGCAGCTATACCCACAGAGTTCAGGGCAGTTTACAATTCCCTTTTCTTTCTCTGAACACACAGTTCTGTGCTGCAACGACAGCATCCAGAGTCAGAGTCCTTCTGCCACAAGCAAGACCCGGTTTATTTTTGTGTCAGCAGAAAGCGTTGCTTTCTCACATTGCTTAGGATTAAAATAGCCTGACGCAGTTGCAAAACTCACAAACTGTTATGGCTGGCAGGTTATTCAGGTAAAAACACCAAGACCCCTGTGCTGATATCACTGGAAAATAAAAGGAATAGTTTCTGAGACAGCACACCAAACATCCCTTAGATTATGCAATGGTTGGGTTGGGAGGGACACTGAAGATCATCCAGTGTCACCTCTGCCCTGGGCAGAGACACTTTGCACTGTCCCAGGCTGCTCCAAGCCCCAGTGTCCAGCCTGGCCTTGGGCACTGCCAGGGATCCAGGGGAAGCCACAGCTGCTCTGGGCACCCTGTGCCAGGGCCTCCCACCCTCCCAGGCAGGAATTCCTTCCCACTGGCAGCCATTCCCTGTGTCCTGTCCAAAGCCCCTCTCCAGCTCCCCTGGAGCCCCTGCAGGCACTGAGAGGCTGCCATGAGGTCACCCCAAACCTTCCCCAGGACAAAGATGGACCAAGAGGGGGAAGAAGGGGGTTTGCAAATGGATCAAAGGAGGAGCCGCTGCAAAAGCCACAAAGGCATCTCAGGGTGCTGCGTGTGAGCTCGATGGCCCTGACACAAAGGGAACGAAAACTCCAGACACGTTCATCTCCCTCACGTTACAAAGGCAAAGGCAGGCAGCAAATGATGTTTGACTCCTCTTAAGCCACAGCACAAACAGCATCTGCCTCGGGGCAGACAGGAGAACATCACTTCTGAACCCTGAGAGCAGAGAGCACCAACTCTGGGCACACACTGTGCTCCTTCACTGCCCTGAGAGCAGAGAACACCAACTCTGGGCACACACTGTGCTCCTTCACTGCCCTGAGAGCAGAGAACACCAACTCTGGGCACTCACTGTGCTCCTTCACTGTCCTGACAGCAGAGAGCACCAACTCTGGGCACACACTGTGCTCCCCAGTGCACACCCCATCCCCAGCCATGAGCAGGGCAGCAGATCGGGCTGTCAGAGCAGGCACATCAGGCAGTGATGCTCTCGGGGAGGAAAACCACACCCCCTGAACAGCCAGATGGAAACAGGACTGCAAAATTCATGCTCTGGAAAATGAATGAACAATCCAAAGAAATACCTGTAAGATCTGCTTGTTGTTTTGTAACCTTGGGGAAATATAGACATTTTTCTCCCACAAATGGCCAGGCTGCTTCTTGTTAACTTTTCCAGAAAGAAGAAGCTAAAAAACAAATTTATTCAAGCCCTAAAAAATTGCCTTTAGAATTTTACCTGTATCTCTACTAGACCATCATTAGTGACAAAATAAATCTTCAGTGATTGCCGAGTTCCTGTTTAATTTATGGACATCTCTTTGAAAAATGAAGGCTAAAATATACACAGGTACAGGATAATAAATGATAAGTTTGAAAAGGGATATGCAAAGGCAGGAATCTGAGCAATCATTTTTCTCTTTTCCTTCATTTCAGATGGAGAATCACCAAACTACAATGAGCTCCGTGCATCACAACCCTGCCTGGGAAACTTTTTAACTATAATTATTAAAAATAGAAAATATTAAAAATAGAAAATATTAAACAATGCAAATGTTTTCCCCTCATTCTGTGCATGCCACACTGTTGTACACAGTGAATTTCTTTGTTATGTCTGTTAACTCATTTTTTTTTTATACCCAGTTCCTTGCCAGCCAGTCTGGTTTTCCTTTTCCAGTGTTTATAGGGATCTCATCCACCCTGAGCACTGCTCCACGGAGATCGTTGTCTCCACAACCTACAACAGATTTGCTGTGCATTCCCTGCACTGAGGGCTTTTCTCTGGAACTGAAGTGTTAAAAAGCTGTTTTAAAGCTATGCACAACATTCTGACAGCCCCTCCTCCAGGGCAGAAGGATGTTTCTGGCACCTGGACTTTTTGTAGCAGATGTCCCAACCCTCCAAGCCCTGCCTGACCTGGTTTGGAGCTGCCCTGGGGAAGGTGCACCAGGGCCACAAATGGAAATAGCCATGGACTGTGACAGGAGGGGGCTTCACTTGGGATCACATCACCCACCTGCCCCAGCTCAGCACTGAGGCTCTGAGCAGCTCCTGGGCCAGGCATGGGGAGCTGCTCCCAGAATTGTTTCCCTGGTGCCACTTCCAAAAGATGTCAAACTCTCGTGTCCATGTTCCAAGTCTCTGGATTTGTCTTGGAATGCCTGTGGGACTGGGCATCGCTGCTCCTGGGACTCCCCTATGCTAAACAGCTTGCTAAAAGTCAGATTTTACACAGGGCACTTGTTCTGTAAAAGACAGGAAGAGCCCTAATTTCAGCTTTGGTTTTTTTAATAGAAATGCTGTCCACATTTTTGTGGGGTTTTTTTCCCCCTCTGTCAATTCAAGATTAATGAGATTCAATATGAATTAATGTGGATACTTAAGAAACTCATGGAGAACTCTGTGATCTTAGAAGTCTTTTCAAACCTAAATGATTCTGATTTATGGGATGTGAGCAAAGGTTTTGAGCTCAACAAACAAGCAAGTGCATATGTAGGTCACCCCTTGTGGAGCTCACGCTTTTCCTGCTGAATAAAGGAAGAAAATATTTTTTACCTCATTTTGCTGTTGCACAGAGGAAATCTTTAATATATTTAGAGGATTTTGCAGCACAAACCCTTTGTCCCATTTTTAATCTGGTTTAAGATGGCTTCTCACCTGGATCTGACTTCAGGGGATAAGAAAAGATGTTTTCACTGGCAGAGTCACCAAATACTGGCACAGGCTGCCCCTGTCCTGGGAGATACTGAAAACCAGACTGGAAGTGACCCTGAGCATCCTGGTTTGGGTGGAACCAGAGGATGCCCAGGGATGTCCCCCAACTTCAGCCACTCTGTGATCCTGATTGTGACTCCCACATCCCTGAATTTAGGGGGAACCTTTGCTAATCACGCCATTAAAAATGACTATTTTTGCAAGCCAGATGGAAACAAACATGGGAGCATGACCTGTCATCCTGGCATAGCCTTCCCAAGCTTTCTCCTCCAAGAAATCCCTGGTGGTTTTCAGAAGGGGACCAGACTGCTAGCCAGAATACCTTCACAATGCCACCACTTCCATTTCCTTTTGTCAATACTTTTCATCAGGAATCTCCCCTCAAATATTTACACGTGGAGATGGCCCAGCAAGGTTATCATAAAATGAGTGAAGCTGATAAAAATCGTTGTGCAGGAGCTAATGCCACCATAAATAACAGCAGGGTGAATGTGCATGGTAATCAGCAACTCAGAATAAACCCATCCCCACTGAGGCTGAAATCCACTGCAGTGAACACCAGGTGAAGATACAGAGCAGAAAATATCAGAACACGTGAAGAATTTTGGCCTCTGCCTGCTCTCTGTGCTATATCTAATCTGAGAAAAAAAAGAAAAAAATCTTCTGAGTCCGGTGCCAGCAATTTAATCCCAAATGCCCAGAGGGAAGCCCTTCATTGCCTCTGGTGAGGATGGATTTATTTGGGTTTTTGACTGCCCCACAGTTACACTTTGGTGTTGTATCCAGGACCCCGGGAATTCCCTTCCCTGCAACGGGGGACAACAGCAGCTCATTATTTTTAATGGCACTCCTCCACAGACAGAGGTTGGATTTTTGGGTCCCTGGCCTGTGCTGCAGCTCAGGATAAGAATCTCATTGATATCACATCATTATGTGTGGCTTTCAAGTTGGTTCGGCTTGTAGCACTGAAATCTTATATCAAATGGGCAAATTCCATTGGTTTGGGAGATGGAATATTCCCCTGTGTCACTAACACAGCCCCAGGGACACTCGCCATGGGCTGGGGTGGCACACAGAGCTGCTCAGAATTATCCTGCCCTGAGTTCTGTGCATGGTTTTAATGCTGTTACTGTGGATAATCAGGGAGGCTTGTAAGCACATCCACTTACAGACACAAAATAATGAAGCTTTCTCAGCTGCTTTGGGGATTTTTCCCAATATTGTTTGCGATACCTCTCCACTCTTCTTTCCTCCTTGGTCAAACATGTAAAACCAGGAGTGAGAAACAATTTATCCATCACATTGGTATAAATTACACGAGTAGGAGAGAGGCAGGAATTAGTGCTGTGAAGGAAGACTTAAGTAACCCAAAGCAATAAAAATGACTGTGCTGATTATCTTCTCAGCTTGGGCACCATTTCATTCATTCCTAAAAGACACTGCACAGCTACAGAGGCTGCCCTACATCAACTGCAATATTTCAATTGCACTTCAAGCTACTGAAGAACCACAAAAAAAGCAGTCTAGGAATGCTGGCCTTGGGTTTCTCAGTTACAAGTTCATGGTTTCAGAGCTGATCATCTCCTCCTACCCCTGCCTTGGGTCACAGAGTATCAGTGCCAAGGCTGGAGAGGGAAAAGATGCTCAGAGGCATCTGAGTTTGTTATGACAGGGCTTTTTCCAAAGGGACATTTCAGCAATTGATGATGCCAGCCCTAATTTTTTGACACAGCACAGGGGAAAAAAAGAGGAAGTTTGGCCAAAATGTATTATCCTGTCCTGCTTCCAGCAGAAAAATGCCTCTAGTGGGTCAAATCATGGCCTCTCATCAGCTCGCTGCAGAGAGCATTCATGCAGCAACACAATGCAGTGGGCAGAATGTGAATTAGCCAGGACAAAAGAAGCCCAAAACAAAACCAAAACAGGCAGGAATGGAGGGCAGGGGGAACGTGACTCTTGTCACCTCACAACACAGTGCTAATACCAAAGCCTTCAGCATCACTAAAGGTGTCAGAGGCAAAAGGCAAAACATGCAAGGAATTGGTTTGCAGATGCACCAGAGCAGCTGGAGATCAATGTGAGCTCTGCAGAGGAGAGGCACCTCAAACTCCCACAAAGTGCTGGCAGAAATGCAGTTTGTGTTGGCTTTGGGCTACAGCAGCCATACAAGACTATCCCAGTCACACAGAGCTTTTAGGATAACACACTTTGTTCCCTCCTGGCTACCTCTGAAGGGACCTCTCCTCATCCTGATTGCATGTCACAGGGGAACTGTGTTCATGTAGCCCCCTTTTTGCAATGACAGGGAGTGTATGAGGTGAGAAGCAGCTCAGACATCAGGAGATTGAAAAGCTTGGTGCAAACCCTGGAGAGGAGGGAGCGGAGCACAGCAGCAAAGGGAGCGTTCAATCTCAGTCCCAGCAGGACCACTGTGACTGGAGCCACCAGGGTAGCACCAGGAGTCACTGGCACGCTGCCTGTGCTCCTTGGAGCTGGGGCAAACACCTCCAGGCTGAGCTGTGGCCTTGCCGAGGCCTGGGGAAGGCTCAGTGATCAATAACCAGACCCAGGAGAAGCCCCACAAACGGGATTGCAAATCAAACTCCCTCTTCTTTCTCCAAGGAAAAAAATCCTTCTCCTTCCTCCCTGCCACGTGCCAACCTCTGCACCCAGCCCAGGGGCTCCTTGACCCTCGGGTGGCACCTCAGGAACAGGATGTTCCCGAGACATGTCCATGCCAAATAATTCCTGCCTCCTCACTGCCTCCCTGCAGCTCCACTTCCCCCTCTTCCTTCACCTTTCCTCCTTGGATCCAGCTCCAAGTGGCACATTTATATATAATATATACACAGATTATATTTTATCTATGTGCAAGTGTGTAATACACAGATCTTAAAATACTCTAACTATCCTTTCAGTTGTGTGCTGACACATTTAAATTTAAACCTGTTCATACACATACTCCAACCCCCATCTATTGTTTTATCACATATTTTGTGTGGGTATATAAAATAGATCATGCAAATGTCAAGGGAGAGAAAAAACATTCACAGAGTCATCCTTAGAATGCCGAGATTTAAACCCAAAAGCTGCAGCTGTCTGTGGGTTTAATTTTGCCAGGTGCTATGTAAATGATGATATGGGCTATCAAAGCATGTATTACACATGTTTAAATTGAAACATTCCTGCCTGTGAGAAAACTTTTAGTAGTTCTTAAGCAGTGGAGGATTCTTTTTTTTCAAAATCCTGTCCCACATCTGTGTATGAGTGGAAAAGGCTCTACAATGCCAGGACCAAGGTGAACAAAGTTAATAAGGTGAAATACTCTTTAGTTGGCATTTAAGTCACTCTTTTGAAATCAGTGTGGAAGGAGAAAAATTAGTTAGGATACACTGAAACAATGCTGGCACAGATTCGGGACAGTCATTAATTTACCCTACCAGCTTGCTCATAATTAATAGTAACTAATGGCAGAAAAGAGAAATATGCACTGGGAAAACAGAGCAGTGGAACAAAAATACTAAATGAATTCTTCTCCCTTCCTCATTATCTGCTGAAAGGTTGTTGGTTTGGGAGGTTTATTTCTCCTATTTCTCCTCTCAAGAAGGAACAATGGGAAGAGCTCCTCGGAGCAGAAACACTGCCCTTGGTCAGAAGCTGGAGGCTCCCACCCATTTTATGGAACTTCCCAGGTTCCTGGAAGTGTGACTAAGCAGAATTTAACAGGAGTCCCTTCTTGGGTGCAGGGTGTGCCAGGATTCTCTGTGCGTGCACAGGGGGGTTTCTTTTCCAAAAGTCTCTGCTGTATCATGTATTGGAGAAAAGCCACAGCAAGGCTCTGGCTGAGAACAGTTTGCAGTGGGTTGTGTCTGAGTCGTGGCTCACTTGTGCCTTTTAGCTGAATATTGTGGGGGAGCAAAGTGCCCCCAGCTCAGGGAGAGGCAGCTCTGCAGGTCAGTGCTACCCTGGGTCACTGGGGGAGATCAGAGCACGTTTGTTCTGAGTTTCACTGTGGCATTTTTAGTGAAAAGGGGACTGCATTTATGGGTTTGGGGACAGAAATAAAGACAGCACTTCAGCCAAAAAGAGCTTTTTAAAATGTGATATTTAGACTTGCCATGACCACAGTGATCTTTTCACTTGTACTTGCTTTCCTATGTGTTATGGTGCTCCAGCAAAAGTACTTGGGTCTTAACATTTTTTAGTTTAAAAACTAATTTTACCTCCTCGCTTCCATGGAATTCAGGGGTGTTTTGGTCATGTGCGGTTAAAGAGAGAGGGAAAAAACTTATAAAAATATTCGGCAGTACCTTAAACTGGCTAGGGTCTGGTTAAAGTCGTGAGGGCAACAGAGTTAAAATTTCTCAGAACTTGACCACGAAATTGAGAAAACTTCCAGGGTTTTTTGGGAGAACTTCCACATTTCCCTACATGTTTGGATACACTTGTTTTTCTGATATTGTAGCTGCTTCCAAACTCAAACCAGAATTCTGGAAGGATACAGAGTGGGAAGGAGGTGTTTGCCATCCCCAAATTCAGTCATGAGGCCCTGGTATCAGACAAGGTTTTAGCTATCAGCCTCACAGTATTATACAAACTGCAATTTGTGTAATAATCACACATTCTAGCCAACTGGAATTCCATGTTGTGGAACAAGAGTAAAGACTTCAAATTCCTGTGTAAAGGATTCTGTCACCATTGTCAGTATCAATGTACTACATGTTTACCCTTAGGTAAACAAACAAGAAATCAACATTGCTGATTTCAGGGGGAAGTTGTCCCTGGTGAACCCAAAACATGCCCGGGAAACACGAAGTGGGGCTCTGACCCCCAAAACATACCCCGGAAACACAAAGTGGGGCTCGGACCCCCAAAACGCGCCCGTGAAACGCAAGGAGGGGCTCTGACCCCCACAACATGCCCAGGAAACACAAAGAGGGGCTCTGACCCTCAAAACATGCCCAGGAAACACAAAGAGGGGCTCTGACCCTCAAAACATGCCCAGGAAACACAAACTGGGGCTCTGGCCCACACGAGTCTGTTGCGATAACTCAAAAAACCAAGGGTATGAGGAAAAACCAGATTTAATATTAAACTACAAAGCACAACAGGTTCGTTGGCAAGATTTGCTCTACTTACAGAGGACAACCAAGCACAACAAGGAAAGCAAGCAACAACAAAACCAACGAAAATCCAGGCAATCAAAGCAGAAATGAATTGAAACCACCTGTGTGTGTTTCTGTAAAGGCTGTAAACGAGGATGAAAGAGTAATGCAGCCTAAAGCTTAACAACACTTAAACTTAGCAGTACTTTAACTTGCTTATACTTGAATTTATAGCACACCAAGCTAACAGAGAAACAATATTTAACAGCACTTTAGCCTGAATTATAACTTAAGCTAACTTCCCGATTTGCTATGGCACATGCGTGAAGGGTGTGCACACACACAGACACAGTAGTGCACGATAAGGCAGCTGGGGAACCCCGCAGAGGGGGTGAAATACTCACTTGGGATGTCTCTGCCCCTCCCGAGGGCCCAGGGCCGGCCCAGGCCGTGCGGGGGTCGGCGATCGCTGCTCACAGCCCAGGGCAGCTCCCACCCGGGACCGCCGGTACAGGCCCCAGGAGATGGGCTCCGGCCACAGCCACGGCTCGTCCCGGCCCCTCCGGGTCGGCACTGTGCTCCCAAGTGCCGGAAGAGCAATGTGGTGCCATTCCGGCCAGAAGAAGACTTGCCAAGGCCGGAGCTGGCTGGCAGCTCCCGGGAGCGGCCGGCGCTCTGTGCCGAGCTCAGAGGGAGCCGAGGTCAGGAGCTCCCGAGCAGGCCCCGCAGCCTTTCCCAGGTTACACCGCAGGTTACACCGCAGCCTTTCCCAGGTTACACCGCAGCCCTTCTCAGGTTACACCGCAGGTCACACCGCAGCCCTTCTTTCTCAGGTTACACCGCAGGTCACACCGCAGCCCTTCTCAGGTCACACCGCAGGTTACACCGCAGCCCTTCTCAGGTTACACCGCACCTGGAGAGCAGGCAAAGGAAAAGGCCCCGCCACCGGCTCGGGCCACCCAAAACACTCTGGGAAAGGCCAGGTGGGGGGCTAGCTGGAATCCTGCCGGGCAATCTCAGCACCGGGAACTCCTGCACAGCCTCGACTGCTCTGGAAGCAGGAGGCAGCTCTTCCCAGGATCCATTTGAGGCTGACTGGGAGACATAATGTGGGTGCTTTTCTTTCCATTGCACTACAGTATGTGCTGCCACTGCTCGGAGGAGTTAATTTCTGCAACAATAGTTTGGCAGGCTGGAGAGGAATACTAAGTAAACAAATCTAAATTATTTCAGTTTTGGATCTCAGCTATGCAATTTTATTTCTGTTGCTAGGTGGGAGTCATTCTCCTCTGGTGGTGTTTTCTTTTTTCAGAGCAGCTCAGGACCCATATGTTTGCTTCACGGTGAAGCACTCTGAGTTTACTGAACCTTCAAACACCAGATTTAAAAAATTACTTGAGAACTCCAAGTCACCCAGGGAAAGCGATCTGGCAGCCAAGCCAAGGCCAGGGGATGTTGTGATCCCTGTGACTGAGAGCTCAAAATCGGCCTCGAGGATTCATCACTCTGTGGACACCTGGCCCCAGCCCTGCTGTCCCCTTGCTGAGGCTCCTTCCACGCTTGGGGACAGGCGCTGAGGGGACACATCGCTTGTCCCTTGCGTGGCTGCAGAGCAGAAAAGACGCTGCTGAAAGTGTTTCCTTCCCTCCCGCTCGTCGCCAGGGGTGTCCCTCAGCCTGCAGACCTGTGCACCGTCACCCGCTCCCATGGCAGGCGGTCCAGGACGGAGCTGCCCCGCACAGGACATCCCTCCAAAGCCCCGTGCCACCGGGAGGTCAAAAAACCAGGAGCTGCGGGGCTGGAGGGCACGGGGGAACAGCTTCTCCCGCGCCGAGGAGGGGCTGCGGGGAGAGACCCGCGGGGGCTGGAGGGACGGCGACAGGGACAGCTCTGCGTCTCTCCCTGTTCCTGTCCCTGACACAGAATTGTGGAATCCCAGGATGGCTGGGGTTGGAAGGGACCTCTAGAGAGCATCCAGGCTAAACCCCTGTCGCCACCTGGAGCAAGGGACACGGGCTCGCGTCCAGGTGGGTTTGGGATGTCTCCAGAGCCGGGGGCCCCACGCCCTCGCTGGACAGCTGTTCCAGGGCTTGTCCCTGTTCCTGTCCCTGTTNAGCTCGCCCGGGCGGGCAGCGGGACCCGCGCGGCGCAGCCGCCGCTCCGGAGCCGGGGATGCTCGGGATGCTCGGGGATGCTCGAGGATGTTCGGGGTGATCGGGAATGTTCAGGGCTGATCGGGATGCTCGGGGATGCTGCGCCGCCGGGGCTCGGCGGGGCCGCTGCCCGAAGTTCGCCCCGGTGAGCTGTGCCGGGGAAGTTGGGCGCGGGGATTCCGGCGGAGCATCCCCGGAGCCAGCGGCGTGTCGGCTCCGGGTGCTCCGCGGGGCACGG
>WAAE01021774.1:35842-235637 GCA_013400495.1 Nicator chloris
TGTCCCTGTTCCTGTCCCTGTCCCAGCGCTCCGCGCGTGTGCGCGCGCGTCTCCCCGTGCGCGCGGAGCCCGGAGCCGCCTGGCCCCGCCCGGGGCCGCCCCGCGGGAGGATCCTCCCGCTCCATCCCTCCCTCCGCCCCTCNTGATCGGGATGCTCGGGGATGCTGCGCCGCCGGGGCTCGGCGGGGCCGCTGCCCGAAGTTCGCCCCGGTGAGCTGTGCCGGGGAAGTTGGGCGCGGGGATTCCGGCGGAGCATCCCCGGAGCCAGCGGCGTGTCGGCTCCGGGTGCTCCGCGGGGCACGGTGTGAGGGGCCCCCAAAGCCGGGCTGGCACCTCTGTCTCCGCCGCAGGAAGGGTTCGGTGACCCTAAAATCTGTGCCGAGGGGTGCGGAGTGTCCCGGCTCGGAGCGCAGGGCGGGCGGCTGTGGCGCCGGAGGGGAACGGGGGGATGCGGGACGTGTTTGCCGCTACCCCCGGGCAGGGGCAGCTCCGCTGGGCTGCGCGGAAAACTCCGCGAAACGCGAATTTATTTTTAAGTAGAAAACTCCGCACCATGGAAACGGGACTCGGCTCACAGGAAGCCTGTCTTCCTACAGTGGGTTTCTTGTGTCAGTCAAGTGCGACGGTGAATACAAAGTATCGGAAGAGTTCGGGGTTAGGAGAGACTGTGGGAAAGATGTGGGCAGAATCTGGCACGCTGCTGTTTCTGTCTATCCCTCTTTCGCTTGGCAAGCACTGAACATTGGGAGGGAAGGAAATAAATAAACAAAGAAACAAAAAAAAGAAAAAAAAAAAAAGGGGGAAAGGAGCTGTTTATGGCAGCGGGGAGAGCATCCCGCAATTCCCAGAGGCGCGTTCCCGTGCGGGATCGATGCCTTTGGACCCGGGAAGCCTGAACCCCGCTGAGCTCCCCCACAGCCGCGCTCCCTGAAACACCACGGGAAGGTTCCTGGTGCCCGGAGAGCGAAGGACACGGCCGGAACATTCGAATGCAGGAAGGGTGCAGCCCTTCGGAGTGCTGGGCGAAGGCAGTGCGGGCTGAGGGGAGCAGAGCCGGGGGCGCTCGGCACCCCGCAGCTGAGGGTCTCTCATCGGCTCCCGCCTGGCCCCGGTGGGGCTGCGCTCACCTTTCCCGGGGGATCAGGTGGAGTTCGCTGTTCCCCGCTCACCCCTGCAGGGGAGCCGTGCACGCACCGCGCAAAGCTGGGTGATCCCACAAACACACGGGGAATTCAGGGATATTTCCCCCAGAGAAACCGGAGGAAAAAAGTCGTGTTCAAATCCCTGAGCCACAGGCACCAGCGAGGTGCTCTGGAAATGCACAAAAGGCTGCCTTAACTTGCTCTGGTTTCGTGGGAATAGCCTCCGAAGGAAGGAAGAGCGTGCCAGTGTTTAAAGGGCTTGAGTTCAGCCTAAATGCCCGTGTGCAGGACGAAAGCTCGGCTTTACAGCCGCCTTCAGCCTCGCAGGGAGCCGGGCAGAGCTTTGGGGTCCTCCCTTTGCCACCCTGTGCCCTGCAGAACTTCTGTCCTGCCTCTGGTGTGCCCAGCAGGGCTCCGGGCGATTGCCCACGTTGCTTTCCCGAAATGGCTGTGCCTGGGGTGCGGGCTCTGCCGCAGGGCCGGGTGAATTTCTGGGTCAGATTTGCTCTCTCAGGGCACGCAGGGATGGGACCCCGGCGCTGACTCCCCCCGTCACTGCCACCAGGACAGAAAGAGCCATAAAAGCCGACAAACTGCTCCGCTTTCTATCGCACCCATGCAGAGGGACGTGCGGGGGAATCGATGCTCCGGGTGTGTTACAGACCTGCGAATGCATAGAATATAAAAATAAAATATTACTGCCGTGGTTATGCTGCCTATAAAGCAATGATGTTATAAAATATTAATCCTTCACATCCGTTAACAGCAGCAAAGTTTCTCCGAGGAATCTGTCACTCTTGGAGGTGGCAGAGAGGAATAATGGCAGAAACTCCTCCAAATCTCTTTGTGATAACATCATAAAATCATCCCCAAGCATTTCTGACAGCAGAGGAAAGGCCATCAAGCCATCAGATTGTCTTCCCCGTGTTTTAGTTAATTAAGGGAAGAAAAGCGTACAATGGTGTAGCAGTTTGTACCCGGATTCATACTCTGAGAGTTTAATTGCGTTTGCCACTCTCAGGGAGCCTTCAGATTTATTTTTTATTAATTTTTTTCCTGGCTTGTAATAGAAATGAATGGCTTGCTTTGCTGGTGTTTAATTATTTGAGAAAGGACGTGTGAGTGATATGAGTTCTAGTTATTCCTCAGCATCTGACTAATGACTCCTTTTCCAGATCTCTAAACAAAAAATGAGGGATGGCAATGTGACCAGTAAAACTGACTCATTAGGATAGAAGTAATGGATTTTGAGATAAGATAGAGTTTTAAGTCTCAGTAATAAAATAAAATGCTGGTGTCTTACTGGGTATTTCTTCCTCCCTCACTCCTGTTCAAAAGCTTTTCCCTTGACACACGAGCTAATGGAGCTGTCCAAGGAAATACCATCTTTATCTGCACATTACCCACCAGACTGTATTATATTAAAATGCATTTAAAGTTCACCACCCCAATATTTTTATTGAATTCCAAGGAAATTTCAGTTTTTACACCAAGTCCTTCTCATCTATGCTAGTTGTACCACTTGTATAAAATAAATTATCTCCAAGGAAGAATAGTAATGAACTGGAGCAGATGCTCAGGTGCAGAAAGAGCTTCCAAAGACATCTCAGCAACAACAGAATAATCCATTTGTTAGTGCTGGATGCAGATCTCTCATTCCTGGACATGCATTACAGATTCTGAATAGGTTATAAGGGTAAAATTCAGTGATGTTATGTGAAGATGTACCAATGGTCATCATCTGAGCTCCATTGTGAGTTAGAACTGACCAACAGCAGGTTATTAACAAAGCACTGGAGTTATTCAAAAATAAAGGAAGTTGCTTGGATGAATCTGGAATTATCTCTGAAATTACCAGTTCCTGGGAATGAACTAATGGGCAGGTTTCAGGGTTTGGAGGAATTGCTCGGGGTGAGGAGATAGAAACCAGAAAGATTTTCAGTAATTTGTGTGTTTCTGTAAATGGAATATTTACATCAGGGCTCACCCTTTGCACTGATTTACTCCTTACTCAAACAAAATTCCCAAATTTAGTGAACTGTGCTTTCCACAATACAGGGTTAGCCCCATAACATTTATCTCCAACTGAGAAATATCAGATTTAAATCAAACACATGCAAGTCAACCTGACTCACAAAATATCCATTTCTAATAAGTTGAAATTTTCAATATAGGTTTCAAAATCTCTGTTGGATTTCCCCAAGCAGGGCTAAACCTGTGAGTTCTTTTCCTGTGTGAAATAGCCATTTTCCCCTTATGAGAATGATAAAGACAGAAACCCCATTAATTTCTCTCCAAATCTGCTACTTTTTGCCAACTCTTTTTGAGATTTTGTTTGTGAAGGGAATGATAGTAACACAAATCTGAGCTTCATCAGTGTGAAGTGGCAAAACCCCTTTTTGGAAAGTCTCTGATCATATTTGAACATGAGAAATGAAAAATGTTCAATTACAGTATTAGTTACTACATACCTACAAGTTATTCTGGTTTATGATATTATAGGAAGTGGAGATGCATTTTTCTTACCAGATGATGAGACCTTAAATACATTTTGTTCGCTGGACTCAGAATGCTCAGTGGTTTATCAATTCTTTGTGATACATTTTACCTAAGTTTCCTTGTCCTACACTGAGGGAAAACTATTTTGCTGCAAATATTTCTAAAGGATTGTTACCAAAGCATCCAAACTTTGATTTTTCACGCCTCTCCCTCCTCGCCGCATTTGAGAGCACTGTGCAAGTGGGAGGCAGGGCAATGTTTGTCTGGCTTTGGATGGGTAATTCAGTTAAAAATCCCTAAAAAAGGCTGGTGCAAAATGCTTTGCAGCCCCTCAGCAAGGGAACTCCTGGTGCCCTGGTGAGTGGCTGTGCCAGGATGTCCTGGCTGCTGGGGAGGGGGACAGGGCTGCTCGGGGTTTGGGGAAACTGTGAAGGGACCTGCACTCTCCAGAAAATCAGCAGTTTGGGCCTGCATTGTCAGAACATCCTAAACACCTCCTTGGGCAGGGAAGGGATGAGCTGGAAAGGTGCAGGATAGTCCTCAAATAGTCCATCATGCAGGGGCTTGGTGAGTTTGCAGCAGTCAGCCAGGGCTGTGTTAACCAAACCAAAGGGTGTGAGTGGCTTCTGTCCTGCACTATCTGTCCCTGATGGCTGGTGGAGAACAGCCAAGGAAGGGTCCTGAGGCCAGAAAGTGCAAACTGGGGAAGGCACGTTGGGTTTGTCCGGCTTGGACTGGAGCTCGGGTGGTTTAGGCATGGCTGAGGGAGAGAAAACCCTGAAAAACACACGCTGAAGTCAAATCCAAACGTGGCAGCGCTGCATTTCCCCGGAGCTCCGTGGGCGAGCGAGGCAAGCTCCCCTCGCCGTCCCGGTGAGCCCTCCCCGGGCTGGCGGCCCAGCCCCCGGTGCCTGTGCTGGGCTAATTCCTTATTTCCCCTCCCTTACCCAGGGGGCTATCCCCGGTGCCTGTGCTGGGGTAATCCCTTATTTCCCCTCCCTTACCCAGGGGGCTATCCCCGGTGCCTGTGCTGGGGTAATCCCTTATTTCCCCTCCCTTACCCAGGGGCTGTCCCAGGGGGCCCCCGCGGGGCTCCAGGTGGGCCGGGGAGCGGGGCAGCCTGCGAGGCTCCTGCTGTAACCCCGGGAGCAGCTCCAACACCCATGGAGCCCTGGCAGCCAGGGAATCGCCCCAATTCCCCAGCCACGAGTTTGCCATCAGCTCTTCTGGGCAGGAGGAGCCTTCCTTACACACAGAATCAAAAGCCATTTCCCAGAGTTTATCTCTTGCCCAGCAGGCTGTTTGTGGCGTTCAGGTGTGAGAATTGTTGTTTGAACTCCCCTGGTTTCCCCACAACACCCCATTGCACCGATTCACAGGGCATTCCCCCAGCTCTAAGCTCCTCCATATGGTCCTGTCCTCTCTCAACGTTTTCCATTTGGGCTGGAAGTACAATCCCGATACTGTTTTTTCATTACAGTCTGTTTTGTATATCCTGGTCAGTAATAAAGCTTAAATCCTGCTCCCCCCTCAGTACTTTAAACAACTGCCTCTAATCTTCTTTTCTCAGAAAGGCTTGATTTGACCAACTAAACTGTAGATTGTACTACAGCAAAAGAAACAAATCCCATCCCAGAACTGATTAGTTTTACTGCACAGCTTGGGGCTGTGACCAGCAAGCCCAGTCTGTCCTAGTTTGGGTTGACTTTAGGTTTTAGTTTGCAATAATGAGTTTATGATCTTGAGCAAGCTTTGCAGTGGGAGGTTATTACCCTTCCCTCTCTCTCCCTGCTGAAGGTTATAGGGTATTTTCCAGGAAATTATGAGCTCTCGAACAATGAATTTGCTTTCTCAGGGCAAAATCAAAATTCCAAATTAAAACAGGTTCATTATTCCACATTGGCATTGTTTTCACTTCAGCTAGAGGAGCCAGTATCTGATAGGGTTGTTAAAGTAACTTCTTTTCTTTCTTTTTTTTCTTTTTTTAATTCCTCTGACAGTGCAGAAGGTTCCTTAAATACTCTTAGAGCGTCACTAAATTAGGGCTGCACAAAGAGTGGGAAATGGGAATCAGTTCTGTGGCCAAAGAGGCAGAACTGGTGTCAAAGGCTCAGTTTTGAGCTTCTTTTCTTGGTCCACCAGGCTTTTTGCAATCACACCTTCTAGTTGGGTTGTTGTTGGTTTGTCTTTTTTTTTTTTTCCTTTGAGCTTTCAGACTGCACAAGTTTAAAAGAGGAGAGTTATAAATTCTTTTAGCACTGAGATTGTTCCCACGTCCTGCCCCCAGCTCTGCACACCCAAACTTGGCCTATTTCAAGGCAAATTCTGTTTGCAGCACACTGGTTCTGGCTGGGGTCCAGGAGCAGCCCCCTGCCACCCTGCTGGGTGCCACCGAGGTCCTGGCGGAGGCTGGGTGGGTGGAAGTGACAGTCAGAGCGCAGAGTCACCTCCCGAAATGCAGAGTTTGGGTGAGAAACAGCAGAACTCCCCACACACAGGACAGTGGAGACATCCCACGGCCTCTGTGTCCGAGTGGGAGCCTCAGCACAGCTCCTGGGCTCTGCTCTGGCTCTCAGGTGGAGCAGCTCCGCTTCCAACACGGCAAAACACAGCCAGAGCCACTCGGGGCACTGCAAACAGCCCAGGCTGCTCAATTCCACGTGTTCGGGGCAGAATGAGCGGGGAGAGACATTCACATGTGCTCTTCATCCAAGAGCTTGTGGGGGAAAAGTTGGTTTAGAAGGACAGCATCAGGCAGCTGTAAGCAAAGAAGAACTGTTTGAAGACACCAGTCTATTGTCCTCCTCCCCTGGGAAGAGGGAAGGAGCAGAGTCCTGCCAGGGTGCTCTGCATTAGAAAAGTCAGGTTTAGTGGGATTTGGCAAGACAGTAGTGAGAAGAGAAACTTGTACACCTTAAACTCTTGGATGGTATAATTAGAAGGTAAATCCATGGAAATTCACTGCCTCCCTCCCAGCCCCAATGAAGATCTGGAGAACTGGAGATTGGATGCACTGACTTGTAAACACCCAGAGGGAAAACAACCCCCAAAACCGCAGCTCCTGCATTCCCAAAAAGAACCTTGTCTGTGCTCACTCTCAGGAAAAAATACAATAAAGGCCAAATCCATTTTAGAACTCCTTGCTGTGGCACAAAGAGCTTTCTCCTGACCGTCCTGGGGCCCTGTGCCAGCACAGCCATTCCCATTGAGGTTATGGCTGAGGGAGGGGGAACGGCAGCAATGTCAGGAGTAGTTTCCTTGGAACGGTCACTTCGTTTTCGAGGAACTGCAAATGAATCCCGATTTCCCAGGCACAGTCCCAGGGGATTAATCAGAGCCATCTGAGCCCGGATCAGGCAGAGCTGTGCCTAGCAGCAGCCAGAGCAGCCGGGTTGCTGCAGCAACAGGCTGACACGTGTAAAACTCCCTTTGATCGTGCCACTGTCACACAGGAGGCTGTTTGAGAGTTAGGTCAGGTTTGGAGCTGTACTACACTTTGCCAGGGACTGTCAGTCACTGCCACATCGGGGCTGGGCGCTTGAAATGCACCATGAATGACTTCAGCAGTCGCACGTGGATCACACCTTAGCTGGCCACAGAAAATAGTGGAGCAATAAAGCACCAAGAACTGTTAAGCAAACCATGAGTAAGCCACCTCAGAACTCGTCCTTGCAGTTTGGAGACAAAATTACAGTTTCTGACTGAAATATTTCTATTTTGCTTTAGTTTTGGTTGCTTTTATTCATCTTAGAATTAAGAAAGAGCATAGGAAGTGACTTAAAAATCAAAGAGATGATCCTTCATAGCCTGTTGGAATGGGAGAGGAATGAGTAAATACCTGGTACAGAGCACAAGAAGGATATGGAGTCACTGCTGGGCTGTTTTCACTCAGAATTGTTCAAATGCATTTTGTATGACAAACTGGGCTTGTGCCAAACAGCTCCAAGCCTGTCTGAGTGCAAGGAGTGTTTGAACACCCAGGCACAGGGTGGGGTTCCTGGGGTGTCCAGTGCAAGGGCAGGAGTTGGAGTGGGTGATCCCCATGGAGCCCCTCCAGCTCAGCATGTTCTGTGATTCCCAGCAGAATGGCCTAAGAGGGGGTAAAGCCCCAATTTATTTGCATGTACTTACAAGTATTAAATGCAAAATGCCACAGCAAAAGGCTGCAGTAAAGGAGGCAGAAATCTTGTGGGAGTGGTGTGCAGTCAGGTAACTGAAGTGGGATTTTGGGCTTGCTCGGTCAACATTGGTGTGGTGTTTCCCATCCTCCAGGCTTTCACTTTGAAATCTTAGGAGTTTATAGAAAAGGTGAGTCCAGCTCCCTGCCCCTGAGTGAAACACAAGCAGAAACGTCCTCTGAGCTTCCCAGCCTGTGCCCTGTGTCCCTGCTGCCCCTTGTCCCCCAGAGTGGGGCTGCTCAGCTGCCCTGTCACGTGCTCTGTGCCTGAGCTTTGCCCCTGCCACCAGGGCCACTTTCAGAGTTCTCCTGTAAAAATGATGTCTTTCTTCTTGCTATCTCTGATCCAACAACTTGTACACAAAAAGCTTTTTATTCTTCTGGCGCCACTTCCTTTCAGCTGTGCCAAACCACCCCAAAACCTTATCAGTGGGGCACTGCAGCTGCAGTTTAATGTGAGCTCCTGCTTCCCTGACTGTAACTATCTCAGAAAGTTCCAAATTGTTTACTTATCTGCCAGAAACACACGCTGAGGGGAGTTCAGGCTCTGCTGCCCAAGGTGCATTTTAAATCAGGGGGAGAACCGCTTCAGATATTTCACATTACATCTCCCAGCTTTATCTGCTGCTGTAAATTATGAGGCTGCTCCATTGAGCTGAATGAAGATTAAATTTTTGAGCAGTGTTTTCTGAAGAATGGAGATTTTTCTCTCTGAAATGAAGAGCCTGTCGTGCCCCGGCGTGGCTGGCTCTCGCTCTGCTGCCCAAGCCTTTCCCTTTGCCATCAGGGTTCCCTCAGCTCCCCGGGGACCACGGCCTGGGGCTGAGCCACGTGCTGGGATGTGCCCTGAACAGAGGAGCTCTGGGGAGCTGCAGTCCTGCTCTGTCATCCACACAGCCCAGCTCCATGAGGGAAAAGTGGCTGGGGGATGGCTCGTCTGCTGTGTGCAGCCCTCCCCTGCAGACACCCATGGCCGTGGGCTCGGGGATCTGAGATAAACCTGTGCTGCAGATAAACCTGTGCTGCAGCAGCAGGGTGAAACATGCACAGCCAGGCCCAGCTCCTGCGCCAGCCCTCTCCTCTGAGCTCTGCTTTAAAAACACACAGCACCTCTTTTGGAGCTGAATTTAGTGCAGTTTCCTCGTAGGAATGGTCTCCCATGGGTGCACACAGCAGCCCCAGACGCTGCTGGCTGGAAATGGCAGCACAGTTCCTGGGGTGGGCACATCCCGGGCCTGGAGGGTGCTCACAGGGTGGGAAGGGCTCCCCGTGGCCACTTCTGCCACCCTCCCCAGCCCCCCCTGCAGAGCTGCCCCAGCCCTGGGGCCCAGCACAGGCAGGACCTGGAGCTGCTGGAGCCGGGCCAGAGGAGGCACCAGGATGGGCCAGAGGGATGGAGCAGCTCTGCTGGGAGGAAAGGCTGCAAAGCCTGGGATTGTTCAGCCTGGACCCCAGACTTTGGGATGACCTCATTGTGTCCCTCCAGTCCCTCTTGAAGCCCACAAGAAAGATGGAGAGACACTTTGGAAAAGAGTCTGGAGTGCCAGGACAAGGCTTCCGCTTCCAGAGGGCAGGGTTAGATGGGATATGGGGAAGGAATTCCTCCCTGTGAGGGTGGGGAGGCCCTGGAATGGAATTCCTGCAGAAGCTGTGGCTGCCCCTGGATCCCTGGCAGTGTCCAAGGCCGGGCTGGACAGGGCTTGGAGCAACCTGGGGTAGTGGAAGGTGTCCCAGCCTTTTAGCTGGGGCTGAGCTGCTCTGTGGTACCAGAGCACCTCCACAGTGAGAACTGGGGGGTTTAAAGAATTTTAAATGAGATAATTTAGGAGATGTGGAGCAAATTTTGCTGGGGAGCTTTAATTAATGCTAAAATTCCAGACTTTTCTGTCTGCAGTCATCTGTTTGCAATACCAAGAGTGTATTTTATGGCACTTCTTAGAATGAGGCTCGATTCCTGCTAAGGAAAGTGGTGCTGACAAGCTCATGCCTCATATTTTAAATCATTTTCTACTGTTGGCAAGGCTGAAGAAAGGGGGCACAGGCTTTCAAAGAGCCAAAACTTGGTCCTTGTCACATGGGAGCCACCTTGTTAGAAACCTCATTGGCCACTGGTAGAGCCCAATGAATTCACATCCAGCTTCTCCAGGAAATTTCAGTGACAGGAGCTTTAAATTTAGTAAATTGAACTGCAAAACGTCTTTCAAATCCAAGCCCTTGCTCTTATCTGTGAGTTCTTACAGAAAATCTGTGAGAAAATTGGGTACAAAATCATCTCTTCTGGCTCCCTGCCCTTTGTTTTAAGTGGCAGAACACTTTTCCTCAGGAGAAAAAAAAAAAAAAAAGAACAAATGACCCAAAGACTCCTTTAGCTCTGCCTGTGCCGGAGTCAATGGAGCTGCAGCAGTTTCTAGTGATGAGGTTCTGGCAAGTGCATTATTCTGGCAGAAGAGAACAGTTGGGCAATTTACTGCAGCTCATCCAAACTGCAAATGAAGGTTCTGTATTCCCTCAGTTTGAGGAAATCAGCAGGAAAAGGCCTCCTCCTATTTTTTTTTATCTCCAGCCGCTGATTTTGCCAAGGTTTCCCACTTCTGCAAAGGTTCCTTCTCTGCCCTGACTTTCTCACCACAGCAGAGGCAGGGAAAGGACACCCAAATTCCCTGGTTTGTAGTAAGAACCGGTGCTGTTGGGTGTGAGCTATTCCAGCTCGGATGGGATAAAGAGGCTGGAATTGAAGAGCTGGGAGGTCTTATAGCCACAGTCTCTAGAAATAACATTTTTATTTGCATGCAATCCCATGCCTGGAGCCAGGGCAGTGAGCAGTAAAAGCACAAACCTTTCTTTAGAGAGAAAAATGTGTTCTTATAAAAGAATGTGCCCCTGCTCCGTGCAGCTCAGCACAGAGCTGCCGATTCTGTACACGAATACATCAAATAGGGTCAAGCATGACACAATTCTGGTGTCATGCTGAATTCGTGCTGGAGCTAATATTGTTACAGCCCTGTTGTGGCTGACATAAACCTGTCACTTCTTCAGGAGGGTGATTCATGAGAGACACGGGAGAATCAATGGAGATAAAAATAGGGAATGCAGTAACAGCATCCATCTCATCACCATTTTGCTTGTATTACACTGAGTAACCTGATTAAAAGGGTCATATTTAAGCATCATCTGGCACAAATGCTCAGAGAAGTGAGAGTGGGAGAGGAGGAACCCAAACTGGGGAGCCTTGGAGGTGGGGAATGCATCAGCCTGTGCAGGGCAGCAGCAGTGGAGGAAAGGGGGCAGTGGGGAGCCCCCACCATTCCCAAAGCCTGGACTCAGCTGAAGAACTGCAGGCATATTCCTGCTTGGAGAGAGCAAAAGTGAAATAAAAAAGGCCCAGAGTGGTGTGCTACAAAGTAGAAAATCCCCTATATATTCATGCCTAATGAATATTTAAAAAAAAAAAAATCCCTCCAGAATCAATCTCTAAATGCACAGATACTTTTCCCTAGAAAATCTGGCTGAGAAAGGGACTTAAAGTGTTTGGATTAACCTTGCCCATGAATCAGCTTATACTTAGAATAGCCAAAACGCAGGTTTGCCCATGCTGCACTCTCTGAAGATGCACAATCAGAACCAAAGTCGCCCATGAAGTTTGTGCTTTTGCTGCAGACGAGATCCGGGGGGATCCTGGTTCCCGCTGGGTTATAGGATGTGGTGCTGCTTCCATCCAAGCCATGCAGAAACACAGCAACACCCCGTCCCTTCCCTGCAGCCTGCGTGTGGGCACACAGCCGAGGGAAGAGCTTGGGCAGCAATTCCTGGGCCATCGGGCCCATCAGGAGCTCAGCTCTCCCTTCATTAGCGGCAAACCTGTCTGAGGAAACCCTGGAGCAGGGGAAGCTCAGGAGTGCACTGCTGCTTGTTATTCCAGAAGTGTCATCTGCATCCTCCCCACAGCTCACTTTGCACTCATCTGCTGGGGCCGATGAGCACGAAATCAAAGAGAGAATTTCCCTCTCCCCTGCTGGAGGTGCTGTTTTTCCTTCAATTCAGGATGGGAGTCCTGCAGTAGCTCTGAACTGCAGCCTTGTGATCTCCTGCATCATGGGCTCAAGCACCGACACATAAAGGGGATAAAGAGAAGGAAATAAAATGAAAAAAGTCTCAGATAAGAGGGAATTGGCAGGTTGATGATAATCTTAAGTATGTGGGACTGTGTTTATACCCGGTTTGTAGTGAAACTCCAATGCTTTCCAGAATGCAACATGCTTAAGAGATTACAGAGTGTGGGATTTAGTGCCAGAACTGTCAGGAAATTCTCAAACACTTCTCTTACCCTGCACATTGTGCTGTGCCCCAAACTTGAGAGAACACTGCAGTGGGAACTCAGACATCCAGCAAATCATGGGGATGTGTTCAGAAAACCTCCAAGGCAGTACCAGAATGGATTTGCAGCTAACAGGGAATAAAGGGTTTCTCCGTTTTCCTTTCGGGGATACCTTTGAATGAAGACTCAAAGTCGCTCAGTGTTTCTTGCCTGAGGGTGAGAAAAAGCTATGACCAAACTGTGAGGACGAGGGAGTTTCCTGTCTTCGGAAGAGTTAAAACTGAGGTGAGTGGCAGTGCCCAGGCAGGGCAGCTCCGAGTGCTGCTGCCAGGCTGTCCCTTCCAGTCACCTTGCAGGGCTTTAATGCTGTGCAGCAGCAGCCACAGCAGTTGGAACAGACAGGTTGCTGCACATGACAGCATCTTTACAAGGGGCAATCATGATGGCATCAGTGTTTATCCTCTGCAGCAAGTGGATAAATCACAGCAAATGGGCTTCCCCTCCGAGCTGGAATCTGCTGCGTTATTTCTGCCCAGCCACAAATATTTATCCAGCACACGGTGCAAGTGTGGCATCCCGTGGCTGGTGCAGCCAGCAGGCAGGAACTCCTGCTCCCCGAGCACAAACCTGGGAGCAGGATGGCACTGGAGGCACAGATGCTCAGTCAGAGGTGCTTTGGGCAGTTTATTGAGAGGTCTCCCACCTTCCTGGGAGCCAGAGGTGATTTGCAGTGTCATGGTCAGGGTGAATGAACACGGCTTTAACGGGGCTCCTGCTCTTAGGGGGAAACTGAGGTCGCGCCCTGGCCAAGGGGCTGCAAGTGGGCCCCAGGGCATGGATCAGATTCACTGTTGGCTCAGAAACAGAAGGTTAATTTTACCCAGGTAAATACTGAAATGCACTTTTACCTCCGTGCTCAGGCAGTTTGTTTTCAGAGAATAGGCACTTCCCAGAAATGGTTACATAAATCAGAGGAATTACAATATGAACATCCTCTGGAGCTTTTTCATTTCAGTTTTCAATGTCAAACAGTGTTCAGTGTTAGAGGTTTGAAAGGATGAAATTAGAAACCCTGTAATGGAGTATTATAGAAAGATATCCCTCAAGAAAGCTCATTCCCAGCTCCTCACCCTCTGGTGTTTCGCCCATTACCAACAAGCATGAATTCTGCATTTAATCTTATCTGATGTAATCGGAGCTGTTCTCACCCTCCCCGAGTCTCCTCCTTTCCTGAATCCCCTGGACCCTCAGCTCTCAGGATCACCTTGCAGCCACACGTTCCCCGAGTTAATTATCCCTTGTATCAAACTGCATTTGCTTTTATCCCTTTCAAATTCGGTGCTTTCCCATTTCTCCGAGCATCTGCCTGTACCCACACAAATGAAAAGGATCAGCTGGAGAGGATAATCTTCTGCCTGTATCCCTCTTGCTATTTTCTGTATCTGCATCCCATTTTCTCTGCTCTGTTCCATCTGTTGGAATCTCCACCCCCAAAGGCTGGGAGCCTCCACTCCCCTCAGCATTAACTCAGACCCCAATTTTAGTTGTGGTTAAACAGGGTGCTTCTCTGCTGAGAGGGAAGGAGAACCAGCTCAGAGAACAGAGGGAGGGTGCTTTTCCTTCTGGAGTCATCCTAATGGGAATTTTTTGGTCCTGAAGGAAGATTCCAAGGTTAAACAACAGCAGCAGGAATTTCACATCTTGGGGTGTGCATCTGTGCTTTTGGTTGTCCTCTCTCTCCTCCCTTTGCCAGAAAAGGATGCTCTCGGAGGAGCAGCATCTCCTGATCTCCCAAAAAATCCCCTTTTCCTGAGTGCCCTGCTGAGGTGAAGACTCTTCTTGGCTTTGCAGATTTTTGGACATAGCACTTCAAGGTCACTCACCAAGGTAAAGAAAGTGCCCATTTTCCATGTGTAAATCAGGATGTCAGGGACAACACCAGGCTTTGCAGCCCACACAAAGTTCCCTCTTCTCCAAGTGGGCTGTCCCACCTGCCAGGCAAGGTTTCCCATGAAAACAACCCGCTGCCTTTCATTCATCACTCTTCTTTCTGGAGCTCTCTCCATTTTCCTGTTCTGAAGGGGTTTGGTCACTTCATGAGAAAGAAAATTTGACTCTTGCTAGCTGTGTTTGTCCTCAGATAATGCTGTAATAGGTATTTATGCACCTACATTAAAAAGACATAAGGGCTTTGTGGTTGTCCAGTCCTATCCAGCTATACTAATATTTACCAATCCCATTGCTTTTAATTCCCATGCAGGAATTCTGGCAACTGCAGAGCTGCTGAGAATCCATTTTCTGCATAAAAAGAAGAGCAGCCCTTCAAATCCTGAAAGCCGTATCAGGAAGTGATTCTTGGATTTGTTGTTGTGGGGTTTTTTGGGGAAGAGGGATAACAACAGGAGGAATTTACACGGAAGGATTCCTGAGATCATGACAGTCGATTATGTACCTATTCCCAAAGGATTAGGTATTTCAAACTGCATTTTACAGCCCCAGGGAGGGGCGAGTGCTCCTTTCTTTCCTGACAAGAGAACTGGAATGGTGAATCAGGGAATGAGTGATGGGGGTTCCTTTTTCCCCAGGGGAAATACACACACACCGGGGAACACAAACACTGGGGACATTCACTGCTGCATGCCAAAGAATCCCAGAATTATCCCGTTTGGAAAAAGCCTCGGAAAGAATCGGGTTCAACCCCTACGCCAGCACTGCCCAGCCCTCCATTAAACCACGTGTGGTAAAATCACCTTTACCTCCCTTGCCTTTCACTTCCCTGAAAAATCTGGTTTTTCTGCCCTCTGAGAAGTAGGAAATATTCCAGATTTCCCTGTGCCAGTCCCCAGAGGACTGTAAGGACGCGCTTGCTTGGATGAGCACACGGAGCTCAGGCCAAAGGAGGTGTCAGTAAATCACTGCAGAACAGCCCAGGCTGCCGTGCTGTGCAAAGGGAGCGCTTCCCTGGCTCCACTCCAATCCCTGCTTTTATTCCCCCACTTGGGATGCTGATAAAGATGCTTAATATCTGTGTAGACAAGCCCTAAGAGGATGTCTGCTGAGCAAGGTGCTGGCCAGGCACACACCCCTCAAAGGAGCAAATGTGAAATGCAATTCAAAACTGCAGTGAAATCCAACAGCATCAAGTTTCTATCCCTTAATGGTGTAAAGATTGCAAATCAACAGAAATGGAGATGCTTGTGTCACTGGGTGGCCTTGACCCATGACAGCACAGGGTAGTTACAGAGGAAACATTGGGGAGTTGCTTCATTTCTACCTGTTGGACACAGAAATAACCCTGTACTGGAAACAGAAATAACCCTTTTTTGGGCACAGAAATAACCCTTCACTGCCCAGGCCCAACAGTTCATTTGCCCCATAGTTTGTTCTGATTTCTGAGAAGTTTCTGTCCTGCTTAGGAGGAGGTACATGAGGGCTGAAAGAGACAGAGGACACACTGTGCGTTTTCATTTTCCCTTCCCCGGCTCCGTTGACAGGCTCAGGGACAGTGAGCCAGGGAGCAGGTTCCACCCCAATCCAGCTTTCCTTTCTTCAAGGTAAATTTAGGAGATTTCTCCTGCCCTGTCTGGGATTTAGCCCCACGTCAGGACCGTTCCAGCAGGGTGGATTTTTGAGCTTCCCAACAATTTCTCCTGCAGGCTGTTCCTACAGGGAGCACTAGAGAGAAAGTGAAGTGGAGAAAGGAGAACACTAACCAGGCTGTTTGCCTTTGTTCCTGCCCCTGGCTCATGGGGCTTTCCAGAGGTGTTCAGGTTCAGGGCATTCTAAAAAAATCCTCCTTTGCCCTTTTATTTTTTCCCTTGTCACAGTGTAAGGTGCTGGCTTGGACACTTTGTTCTTCTTTGCTTTATACATTTCCTAAAATAAGCTCAGAAAGGAGCCAGGAACTTTCCCCTGTTGAAAATCCAGTGCAATGTGGTTTTTTCCCTAGGAAGCTGTCCCAGGAAGCCGTTTGCTGCTCCCTGTGGTTCAGCCACACAGAAGCTGAAGAAATTGAAGTTTTATTCATGCCTAGAAGATTAAACCCCTATTTATATATCTCAATCCTATGAGCTATAAAGCTCTTTTTTTTTTTCCCCTAAGCTTTGTTTTCACTCTGTTTTGTGGGGGTTTTTTGAGGCATCAGTCACTCAGGTTTGGGAAATGTGCTGGAGTTGTTTGTTGTACAAAGGAGAGCATCATTGGGAATCTGAGATGAGAAGCTTCAAACAGAAGCTCACTACAAGTGCTCTTGAAATGTGCAAACACATTTACCCCCCCCTAAGCCTGTCTACATAGAGAGGAAAAAATAACGTCTAAAGAAATGAATAAAAACCCAAACATGCAAATAAAATACTTAATGAGCCTCTAGAGAGTATCCACCTTTCTCCTGAACCCTGCACTGGGTGGCTCAGCACTGCCTGGCCTGATGTAGTTTTAAGCACTGAAATGTCACTTTTAAAATTTAAATTTCACCCGTTTTTCAAAAATAAATGGTTGTGGAGCAGAGAGCAGAGTGTGGCAGGTCACTTGGTGACTGTGCTCCCTGCCCATGGGACTGGGGTGAGGAGGGAGGGAATCCCAACCCAACCTCTGCCCATGTCCCACTTTCAGCTCTCTGTTTTTGCCAAGTCTCTTCAGGAGCCATGAATTTGTGCCAGGATTATGAGACCAGAGGGTGCTTTTTCCTGAAAATGGCATCCGTCAATCTCGATCAATAACCTGGGGTTCTCCCAGCTGCCTCCAGCCTAAATGTGGTTACAATTCCCCTTCCCGGGTTATTCCTTCTTGTGTGTGTGCTTAGAGATGAACATAAGTCTGCTGTCCTCACATTTAAACATGTATTTTTTATAAATAAGCATATTCTGCTGTGGGGGTGTTCATCTGCTAAAAGCCCAGTTTGTTATGTTTGATTCATGTGTGAATAAATCATGAATTTCATGGTTTGTTTTCCATTTAACTCAATGTCTCCTATTTTCTGATTTCTTAGTCAAAGAAAATTGAAGGATAAATTGCAGTTTGATCTGATGGGGATAACTTTGATCTGATGAGGCATTTCCTAGAGGCTGGATCAGCCTCAGGAGCTAAACTGACCACAGAGAAAGTTTGTTGGGGAAAAAAAGAAGCCACTTTGACAGGACTCATTTGTCAAGATCAGTGGTGTGCAACCCTGGTGGAAAACTGGTAACTGCAGGTTGTCTGTGTGGAATTGTAGTGATTTTTCCTGCTGCTCTCCTAAGAGGTATGAGCAGTGCCAGCAGTACCTGCCCAGGCTGAGAGTTACTTTAAGTGGCAAATAAAACTTAATTCTCTGAAGAGGTTTTTGTTCTAAATATGGATTTCACTTAATAGCTTGAACACTGAAAAATTGCTTCATATTACATTTTGTGCTTTGATTCTGGTCCAGATATTTCTAAGTAGATGTGGTGCTCAGGCAAAAATTAAGTTGTTTGCCCTTTCCTGTGTTTATTTCATTTTCCTTGTTGCCTTGTGGATGCACACAGTGGCTTTTTCAGAAGGGATGCAGCTTCTTTTCAGACATGCAGCAAATCAGGCACTTCTCTCCAAGCAAACCCCAGGGTGGACTCAGAAGGGGGAAGAAAAATCAGCCTCTGGCACAAGAAGGTTTTTGCTTCTCTTTTTGGGTGTGCTGAATGCCAGAGGAGGGGGACTGTGGTCACACGGTGGGTTTGCAGAGCTGTTCACGTTTGGAAGAGATAAATGGGGTGCTCTCAGATATCCTGGATCCTGCAGGGATGTTGGCTGCTCCTGGGGTTCCTCTGCCACCTTGGAGAGGTGGGAAGAGGGAGTCCCTTGGAAGTGCTGTGTAAGCAAAGCAATGGAGTAATCTGGTGGAATAATTTCAATTGTAATAATCTTGAGGAAGAATTTTTTCAAGGAATGCTGCCCAGGGAGGTTTGGAATCCCCATCCCTGGAGGTGTCCAGGGAAGGCCTGGATGTGGCACTCAGAGCTCTGGGCAGGAGCAAGGTGGCACAGCTTGGACTTTGTCTTGGAGAACCACAGAATAACTTTGGCCACATCTTCCTGGTGTTTCATTTTCCTCAGACACAAATTCTTGTAAAACTGGCAGCTTTTTTAACCAGGCACGGGGTAATGGCACCGTTGACATATCCCATGATGTGTGTCCCGCTCTTTCCAAAGGGGCCATCTGTTTTAAGGAATTAATTTTCATTTGGGATAGTCAGTATCTCTTTAGTGTTATTTCATTGCACCCACTTGCCTTTCAGACCGTGCTCCCTGACCTCTCTAGCACCATCCCTTGTGTGAGAATTAGACGTGCTGCTTAGAGCAAGAATTCATATCTTCTTCTCAGCTTCTCTTCTGTGTTTTCCCCTTCCTGGCTTTTGTTTCCCCCACCTTGCCCATCATGGCACTGGCACTACACTGGCTCTTCTTTGCTGTTAGATCCATGGGATTGTTTTCCTGGTTTTGATGGATTTCCCCTCCTCCTGTACAATCCCTGGCACACATCCACTCTGCCCTGCTCAGCTTGCTGCCTCCCAAGTGCCTCTGAACAAAGTCCTGAGCACTGCACCGAGTGCTTGAGATGATAAATGTCCTTTCCCTGCCAGAGGCCCCCTGCCTTGCCCTGCCTTGCCCTGCCCTGCCCTGCATGGCCACCCTGCAGAGCCAGAACCCATTGTCCTCTGTCCCAGTGGCCCCACGGAGCAGGGACACAGACAGGAACAGAGCTGGGGCACAAACACAAGGCTTATGCCCCTCTCATGGTGGAGCAAAGCATCTCTCCAAGGAGATTTCCTGTTGTGCAGCAGAAAGCAGCTTTTAGTAGGAAATACCTTTCATTTTGTAGTCATCAGTCTGGAGCTGGCAAACATCTGGGAAGAAAACCTGAATCCAGGAAATAATTATATAGATGAATATCTAACATGAGAAAGATCCCTTCTGAGAAATCAGGCTTTTCTTCACTACTGCTGTGCATGCTTGCAAAGACAGGAAAATCAGTGTGTTAATGTACCTGAAGATGCATAAAGCATCTCTTTGTTTTCTTCCCAGAGATGTAGCATCATTAATGCAGGGAAAATCTGTGTGGACACAGCTCCCAGGGATGCACAGGGTGGGATTGCTGGGGTGTCTGTGCAGGGCCAGGGGTTGGACACAGCTCCCAGGGGTGCACAGGGTGGGATTGCTGGGGTGTCTGTGCAGGGCCAGGGCTTGGACTGGATGATCCTTGTGGGTGCCTTCCAGCTCAGAATGTTCTGTGGTTTTATGATCATCCAGAGCCAGGCTGGGATTTGAGGACAGTGCTGCATCTCACTGGAAAAATCTAACACAGAACAGTTCTGACCAGCTTGACCTGCAAGGCAGAACTGCAAATGTGATCCTTTAGTAGGTGTCACTCACTTCTTCAGCCTCCCTTTTACATGGTGCAGATTATCCTGGAGTATTTTGCCATGATTTCTGCCTTGGGGAGCTGGATTATCCACAGGGGAGCACTTTGGGCACCAGCTTTGGTGCCCAGTTTAGGAAGCACATTGTCACTGCAGGTATTTCTCCCTAAGGCAATGCCCTGTTTGCCATTTGACTTTGTCAGACTGGGGATTTAAACACCTTCATTGCATGTCCAACCTGCAGGGTGTGAATCCTGCTCTCCCAGTCTCGCTGTCACTTGGCCATTCTGGTCTGGCTTAGTGGAGTCTACAGCATATAGAAATACAAAATCCCAGGGAAACTCCTCCCTAAATCTTTGGAGGACAATGAAAACAGCGACCCAAAGATTATATTTCTCCCATGTTCTTCTGAGCTGATTTTATTCCTCTTTCTGAGGAACATGAAAAAAAAATGAATGAGCCCCAAATTCAATCTCTTCCTTGTGTTCTTATCACAGACATCTCAATGTGGTGTATTTTTTCTCATCTTGTGCTTACTGTAAAACTGGGAAGTTGAAAAATACAAGTATGAGATCTGTCTCTATCCAGAAACTCCTATGACCCCCCAAAAAACAAATTTAACCCCAAAAATGGATTATTTGCTCTTGTGGCAAGATAAGGAATTTCTTTGTGCTGATAAATCCATGATTTTGCATCCTACTTAATAAAAGGCCAAAATAAAAATCAGTTTGCAAATTATTAGAATTCATTAAAATGTAATTATTTGTGAACCACCCTGAAGTGATGTTCCTGATGAGCTGAGCTAATCCTGTGCCACTTCCAACCTGAATGGAATCGAAATGTAAAAGTCAGGGCTCAGGGAATGCTGGGGAGTTTTGGGTAGATGCAAACCATGAAATGATGAAATATTTCCTGGGAGTTACAGGCCGAGCCAGAAAGCCACAAAAATCTTTAGGCCTCATAACTTCAGTATAGTTTTTGGACATTTAAAAATTAATATGATTTTTCTTCTGAGGCTAAGTGTGACTTAGGTGGCAGGCTTCAGAGGGATTTGGGTTCGGATCCAAACTCTTGCTGTGGGATCAGCACGGTGTTTCCATGGATGATTCTCCGAGGGACAGACACTGATAATCCCTCTTTGCATCCCTTCCTGGTGCCCATAAAAGTCCCATAAAAGCAGAGAGAATAGACACAGAACATAAATCCTGTGTCCAGAGTCAGTTGTTTTTTCCTCACAACCTTGGAATAAATAGGAGAGGTAAAGGCCAGAGTCCAGGCTGAGCTAATTAATGCTATCCTTAAATAATGATGGATTGATATCCCAATACAGAGGCTGCTTTTTCCCCTCGGTGCAGGAAGTTCCTCTTACACCCTTGTGTTTCTCTATCCAGCTTGTCAGAGAGCTCCCCTTTGGTGTGTATTGATAGAAGAAAATGGATTGATAATCTTGGCTTAACCCCTCATCCAGGTGAATTAATGTGCCAGCATGCCTGATGTGTGTTTTGGATCCTCTCTGGAGTGTGAAGATGGGCGGGGACGTGGAGCACCCTGAGCTGGAAGAAATGGGCAGATTCTTATCCAGAGCCTGTTCTCTGGTGGAGAACAATGCCCTGTGTGGAGGCACACAATGACACTGCTGACATGCAGCATTTCTGTGCTGATTCCTTGTATTCAGAAAACATTGTTCTGGAAGGCAGTGCATTCAGAAAACTGCTCTGGAAGGCTGTGTATTCAGAAAACAGTGCTCTGGAAGGCAGTGCATTCAGAAAACATTGCTCTGGAAGGCAGTGCATTCAGACAACAGTGCTCTGGAAGGCTGTGTATTCAGAAAACATTGTTCTGGAAGGCAGTGCATTCAGAAAACTGCTCTGGAAGGCTGTGTATTCAGAAAACATTGCTCTGGAAGGCTGTGCATTCAGAAAACAGGGCTCTGGAAGGCAGTGCATTCAGAATTCCCCACGTTTTCCCACTCCTGCCAGACCATATGCAAGCAGACAGTTTGGATCAGACCCCGGTGCCAACTTCTGAATTACTGCTGAAATAGGGACTATTTTGAGAAAAGCAGAAAGCTTTCTGATGGCGTTCCACGCCCCATTAGAAGCTCGAGGAGCAATCACTAACGAGGTTATCCCAAATGTGCACTTGTTCTCGTTCTGCCTCCTCCCTGTGCCAAGGTGCCCAGCCTTGCCCAGCCTGAGCATCGGAGTGAGGCCCTGGCAGGGAGCTCTGATGATGTGGGAGTGAAGTGTCAGTGCAGAACTCAGCCTGGCAGCTCTCTGGAGAGCTTCCTGACAGGTTTCTGTGCTGGAGAGGCTCTCGTGATCGGGAAATTCGTCTGCATCAGCTCCTCGTGGCTCTGCTTGGGTGGCAGGCTCAGCGTTTGGGAGGGAAGTGCCACCCACAGGCACTGCTGGAGTGCAGAGGAAGGACAACGGAGTTCTGGGCTCTGTTTCTGGGAACTTTGAGCCTCACAAGCTGGTGTGGTGCAGAGTTTCTGCTCTAGCTCAAAACCCCACCTCCAGCCAAGATCTAAGTGCCTTTGGCACAGTAGCCCCAGGCTTGGGCATCGACCACCTCTCCAGGAAACCTCTGCCAGTGCTTCAGCACCTTCTTGGTAAAAAAATGCTTCCTAAGATCAAGTCTGAAAACTTCCCCTAAACTCCTAAATGCCCTTTGTGCCCCCACCCGCAAGCGCTGGCTCCCCGATCTCGTGGAATCCCAGGAGCAAAGCGGAGACTCAGGGGCTGAAGTTCTGTCACCTGAGCATGTTATGTTATAAAATTAGGGCCAAGAGAGTGTCAGCACAGTTAAATCAACCCCTGCACTGACAGCTCGTGGGGCTGTCCCTGTTTACACCTCAGCAGGGATCCACAAGAAGTGGGGAGAGACACTTTTCACGAGGACCTGGAGGGACAGGACAAGGGGAACGGCTTCAGTCTGACAAGGGAGGGGTTACATGGGATCTTGGGCAGAAATTCCTCCCTGGGAGGGTGGGAGGCCCTGGCACAGGGTGCCCAGAGAAGCTGTGGCTGCCCCTGGATCCCTGGAAGTGTCCAAGGCCAGGCTGGACAGGGCTTGGAGCAGCCTGGGATAGTGGAAGGTGTCCCTGCCCATGGTGGGGGTGGGAACGGATGAGCTTTATTGTCCCTTCCACCCAAAACATTCCATGACTCCATGACCTCCCACAGTCATTGTGTTGGCATAATGTCTGCAGCCAGAGCTGCAATGGGAGCAGATGCAGGTTTTGACCCAAAAGATGCAGCTGAGTGCTCTTTGTGAGTCTCTTTGAGTTTGAAACTTCATTTTATCTACAGGGTGGTTTTAAGCATTCTGGATGAATGCTCTTGTGTACCGTGCTCAGTGATTCCTTGCTATTCCAGCACCATAATAACAAGGTTTATTATGTTCTTACCCAGCGTGTTGTGACATTATTGCAAAATTATTGTTTTGTTTCTCCTAAACTCAACATTTTTTTGCAACGGTAATAATAATAAAAGACATACAGGCTGATGAACTATCCACCATGTCAGACCGCTGCACAGCAGAGTCTGAAATAGCTGAGAGAGTAAAACAGAAAAAGATCTCAATTTACGAGTGAAACACTGACACACACTAAACTTTTGCTGCACTATTCCTCATCTGATTTTTAGTTTTCACAAGCAGACAAGACTTACGCTTCTCAGGTGATAAATCTTAACCAGATTAAAGGGATATTCAGCACAGGCTTTTGGAAAGCAAAAATTGTGGGGTTCCTGCAGGCCAGGCTCAGAGAAAAGCCCTACTCCTCAGTCTGGTAAGAAATGTATTTACAAATGAATAAATAATCACTGCTGGTGCACAGGTAGGTAATAGCTAACTTCTTGTATGATGTATCAGGCAGGATAATTTGGCATTGAATTGCTGTGCTGGCCATGTGCAGTGAGTGTTCTTCACTATGTAATTCATGGGAGCTTTACAGCTCCAGCTGCTGGAACTGGGGTGGCTGTTGCTCTTTTCCATTTACACCAGTGGGTGGCTGAAGGCAGTGCAAGAAATGTGCGCTGGTGTCTGCTTCCCACCTGAGGAAAGGTTTCTCTCACCTGGGGCTGTAGGAAGGAGGAGCAGGAGTGGTGGAGCAGCAGGGAGAGACTCCAGGGCTGGACTGCTCTGGTTCTCATAGGTGTGGGTGCAGCCACATCTCAGCCTCTGCCGAGGGAAATTCCCCACCTGAGATCCCAGCTCTGGGACAGGAACCCTCATTGTTGTGGGATTTGTGTGAGCAGGAACTGGCAGCTGTGCAGTTGGAGGATGGATATCCTCAAACCCTTAAATCTTTCCTGCTGGGGAGAGGCTTTAAGTCTCCACCTCCGCCCAGTGGTGCTGGTGCATCACCTGCCTTCCACCTCTGCAGTTAAATTCCCAAGGACATGAGGAGCATGGATAGGTAAGAGCTACTTGAAGACATTCCTAGGTAAAGGTGGGAGCATTCATTTTCTGGCAAATATATCTGTCTTCCAAAAGGAACCAGGTGAGGTTTAACATCCCTTTCTGTGAAAAAATTCCTCCCGACGTCCAAAAAGATAACTTCTGCAAATCTGCTTCCCTTCCCTTCCCTTCCTATTCATCTGCCATATGCTCCATGTCCTCCCTGGATCCCTCTGTGCTTCCCCCTGTGCAGAACTAACAGGAGTCCTCACTCTGTGCTGCAGAATTGGGAAGACAATTTAGCTTTGATTAATTCTAGGTGCCAGTGATTGCAGAACATGCATGGGGGCAGCTACCCTCTAATCTGAGTTCAGGCCCAAAGTTCCCAGCACAAAAATACTAATCATTATCTTCCCAATTGCACAGGATGAAATGCAGGCTGGTTGATTATGGGGGAAATAACTTTATCAGTTGCAATTGGGAAGGTAATGCTTAGTGTTATTACACTGGAATGAAAAGGTGCTTTCTGTGCACACATCCTCGAGGATTGTAAGAGAAAAAGGCCAGGAAAACCTACAGGTTGTTTTTCTTCCATTCATCCCCTCCTGTTCCAGCTGGTTTGGTGTCACAGAACACTGTGGATGGGTTGGATCTTTGATCACCTGATACCCGTGGAAAAAAAAGGGTCAGGCTTTTAGGGCACCATCCCTCCCACGTGCTATTTTAGTGTGGGCATCTCTGCTCTGCCCCCATGCACATCCTTTCTCCAAGTCTGAGCCACCAGGTACCCTGCCAATGGGCTTCTCTTCTTACTAAAGATTACTGCAGTTAATTTCATTAAGAATGAAAGTGTCATTAACTCTCTGATGATGGAAACAGGTTCACAATAAAGGTGTGATGAAGTCATGGCAGGGATCCACACTTACTGTGCCCCCCAGTTCTGTGCCAGATTTACCCAGAATAAAGCAGCCATTTCCTGTCCCAAGCTCTCTGTGCATTCTGAGGCTCGAGGGGGTTTCTCCCCTGTCACTCATCACCGTTGGAAGCAGCCAAATTCTGCCCTCAGGTCCCTCTGTGCAGCCCTGCTGCCTTCCCAGCACATCCAGGGATGCACAACCTCGCTGGGACTGAGGGAAAATGCAAAGGTTTCTCTGAAGGCACGGTCTGGGAGGAATGGACTCATGGAATATTGCATTGATTGCAGAATATCCTCCAGCTGCTGCTGCTGCTGCTGCTGCTGAGCAGGACCCAGCAGTGCTGGCTGAACTTCTCAGGGGGGACAAAATACTCAGAAGGAAAATATCAGCTGAAGTAAGTGGGGCACAGTAATTGCAAGGCTTTGATCTGTTTTTACAGCCCATTTGAAACTGATTTTCTTAGCAACACTTCCCCTAAGATGAGGTTTGGTAAAATAAGGAGTTACTGGAGCTGCTGGGGATTTACATTTGCACGGCATCTTTTCTATGTCTCTATTAAAGAAGGCATTTTGAAGTGTCCCAAATGGTTCAGGCACCTGATTAAGAGACTCAGAAGTACTAAGCAAAAGTAAACACCAGAAATCACATGTCACAGAGGAAAATGAAGGATATATTAAAGGCAGCTTAATTTTTAATAAGAGTTTTAATTACTTTTTCTTCCACTATGTCAACATTACCAGAGGAAATCCAAAGCCTTGCCTCCTTGTGTGTCCTTTTCAAAAAAGGAGCTGCAGGAATCATTTTTCTCCTCTGTGAGAATGGAGTACAGATCAAGTTCAGTAAAACTTGTCTCTGATCAGACTGCAATAATTTCTCCAAATGGCTCTATAAATTAAAATATTTGCTCTGTGTTGAGCACCAAGGGAAGACAGATTGTAGCTCATTCACTGGGAAAGGTCAGCAGACCCAAATGAAAATGCAAAAACATCAATTGTTTCCATTCACTAATCACATATAATTGGTCTGGCTCACCTGAACTCGAACACATTTGTTATTATAATGCATAATTAAAGTTCTTTTCATTTTGCTGCTTTCCAGATGCAATTATCTTTCTTTTAACAAATGCAGAGAAGGAAACTTCTTGTAAAACTGAAGATACATTTGACAAATTAGTATAATTAAGCAAATGTCCCTGAAAGAGGAAAAACTTTGTAAGTAGGAACATTGTCAGTTCCCAGTACTTATTGCCTGTCCTTTGTGACTTCCATCGACAGAAGAAATTCTGATTTACGTGCGGGATGGAAGTGTCCAAATCAGCAGGGCTGAAACATGAACGTCTTTGTTTTGCTCTTCACTTTCCAGTCCTCTCATGCTTTCATTTTGCTTTTAGAAGAAGAGACTTTTCCTCTTCTTTCCCCCATTCCTCAAACACAGAGTGTCCCCCAGCTCTGCTGAGTTCTCCCAGTGCCACCCCCTCCTCTCCAGTCCCCCGACTGGGCGGTGTGGGCAGTGGCAGGGACATGGGAGCTGCACAAAATGGTTCAGGTGAAAGGTGAGGTAATGCCCTTTGGGAACCAGGAGGGAAAAAATCCTTACAAATGGCAGCTCTGAAGTGAGATCAGATATTGGGGCAGAAGGTTTTCCTGTCAGGCTTTTAGGCTTGCTCAGCGTGGGCTGGGCTTGAGCCTGAAGCTCCTGACCCCAGTCAAACATCCGGGGTTTGTACCCATCTGCCCAAGTTGCACATGGAGATCTGCACGTGTGCTGGACACAATAGGTGTGACAACCTATTAAATATATAAAATATAGTAGAAATCTGTGCCCATGGGCTCCTGGGAGCCAGAACAAGCCACTGATCCTGTCACTGCAGTGCCCCTCTAGGGACATCCAGGGAGGTCTGGGATGAAACCATGACAGGACAAGGACACAGCCTCCAGCTGGGCCGGGGGAGGCTCAGCTTAGGCATCAGCAAGAATTTCCTCATGGAAAGGGTGGTCAGACCTTGGAAGGGGCTTGGAGGTTTGGAGTCCCCATCCCTGGCGGTGCCCAAGGAAAGCCTGGACGTGATGCTCAGTGTTCTGGGCTGGTGGCAAGGTGGGGATGGGGCACAGATTGGACTCTTGGAGGGCTCTTCCAGCCTGGATAATTCTGTGAAACGCTGAAAAGAAGATCTCCTTACAGAAGACATTTGTTCCTCAAAGGTGGATGTGTCCCTGAGCAAGGAGGGAGATCAGGGCAATGAGAACAGGGACATCTCTCCCTAAATTCAAGCCAGCTGCTCCCTGCCATCCCGTATTTGCAATATCAACACAACAGGTTCAGTTAAATCTCACATTCTGAACGATCTCGCCTCTTTCTGGTGCATAATTACTTCCTGTAACTTAAAGCTGATTTTAAATAATGATGTTAAAGTCAGTGATGGGTTAGAGACTTATTAGTATCTTCAGGGATCTAAAATTAAAGATTATAATCTTAAGAAAATGCATGCAGTCATTAATGTAATTTTGAACTGTAAAGCCTGTCTAATCTAATTTACTATATTACAGTATGAGCTATAATTTTGACTAATTAAATGTCTCTAATCTTTTTGCTAGCTTAAGCTTCGATTAACCAATATTTACTTTATTAGGATGAGATTAAACACCTGCGCTCCCAAGAAAAATCTTTAAAAAGTCAAGCATCTCAATTTCCATTGGAGCAGTGGGGCACAGGGAAGCCAAGAGCCATTTCAGAGAACCAAAATGTGCTCAAAGACTGAGCACAGCATTTCCCTAACAGTCACTATTAAGCTGGTAAAAGGAATTGAGTAGAATGGTGTGAGCACAGTACTTTGTAATGCAGAAGTTAGGGCGTAGGAAAAGCAGATTGCTTTATTCTGGTCTGTTTGTGCAGCTGACAAAGTGAGGCAGGTCTGAGACAGGTGGAGGTTCACCTTCTGTGGGTTTTCAGAGCCAGTCAGAATGAATAATAACTATTCCTGTGTACAAATAGGAGGCACTGCAGGGAGAAAATGCAGCGTGACTGGAAGGCAATTTATTGGGCTCCTCAGCGCCGTTAAGTGCAGAACGAAAGCTGCATTTACAGGCCAGGGAATGCATCAGACAGGACAGGAGATAACAGTGATAAACAAAGGAGAAAGCAGAAACTTCTGCACCGAGATGAGCAGAGGCACCTAAGCAGAGCCCTGCCAGCAGATACTTCATGCAGCACAGCAGCAACCCATACTTCGGGCTTGTCGAACACGCCCCTTCTCTGGATAACAGAATGCCCCCACAGCAACACAAACAGTTTTTAAACAGCCACCAAAGGGGAGGCAAGCGCCTGGGAATCATTGCCTGTCCTTCCTGCTGAGTGCTGAGCCCAGAGGAGCACAGCTCCCCTTCCCCGAGCAGTGCCCGGGAACGCTGAGTGCTCCCTGCTGCTGCTCCTGCTCCCTCGCCCCACCTGAACCCGGATTCTCTTAGCAAGGGGAGGAGCAGGGAGTGCAAGAGAGGACTTTCCCCCCACTGCCCTCTGAGAACTCAGTTTTTAATCTGTGAGCCTGCTGGGATGGG
Source organism: Nicator chloris (assembly GCA_013400495.1). NCBI lineage: Eukaryota > Metazoa > Chordata > Aves > Passeriformes > Pycnonotidae > Nicator > Nicator chloris. Next base: position 64,220 of record WAAE01021774.1, read on the forward strand.
AGGCTGCTCCAGAACTGCCTTGGGTTTATTCACCCATACCACATCTCCTGTGGTTGTGGCTGTGCCCTCAGCCTTTCCCTGCCCGTATATCACAGCCCTCCACACCACCAAAGCTGCCTTTAGAAGGAGAATCCTTGTGCTCTTGCAGCCTATGCTTTGCTCTCTGATCAAGCCTCTCTCAGCCATCCCCTGCTCTGAGGATGGATTTCCCTCCTCCTGGGCACCTTGGCAGCTGTCTCTGCACACCTTTTTGGGATGTGCAGATGATGGGGACTGTGTGCTGCGCTCCTGGGGAGCTCTCATCAGGAGATTACACTTTCCAAGGAATGGAGCATCCAGAGATTTAATTTTCCTTGCTCATAGGAGCTCAGTCTGATAAGACAACAAATTTCCACATCAGCACCAGTCCTCTGCAACTTTGCCACTTTATTGAGAGGCTGCACTTAGTTCCAAAGGGAACATTCCCTTTTGGGAGCAGCTGTGGAAGCTCAGTGGCACGCCAAGGTAAATCAGGCTGCTCCCTGCCCAGTGCCCATCGGGCTCTGACTGCACTGAGCAGAACTGGAGCTTCGTTATGTGACAGGTACAGACCACAGCCGAGCTTGCCAGGAGGGACGGGGGGGAGGATGACACAGATTCATGGAGAAAGGAGATTTGGGAAGAGCCAGTGGTGTTGGTACCCCCATCCCACCCCACAGCATCCCTGGCAGCTGCACTTGGTTCTTGTGCACCTCCAGTGAAAGGCAAACACCCACTTCTGGCCTCTCAGTCAGATCCAGGGTTCCCAGCAATCCCTGTCTTTGTGCAAAAAGTGCTTCAAAACCCTGGCTCCAGGCCAGCTGTTGTTTGTTTGTTTAAGAAGTGTTTATTTTGTTTGGATGTTCCCTGCAGGCACCCCTAACCTTGAAAAAGTCCTGGAATGGTTTGGGTTGGGAGGGACCTTAAAGCCCATCCAGTCCCATCCCCAAATAATGCACACATTATTTGGGACACCTTCCACTGTCCCAGGCTGCTCCAAGCCCCAATGCCCAACCTGGCCTTGGACACTTCAGGGATCCAGGGGCACCCACAGCTGCTCTGGGCACCCTGTGCCAGGGCCTCCCACCCTCCCAGGGAACAATTCCTTCCCAAGATCCCATCCAGCCCTGCCCTCTGGCAGTGGGAAGCCATTCCCTGTGTCCTGTCCCTCCATCCCCTGTCCCAAGTCCCTCTCCAGCTCTCTTGTGGGGTCCCCTCAGGAAGAGATACACTGAGAAACATTTAAGTACAGTCTACAGGAATAATCTCCTTTTGAAGTGTTATGGAATAACAATTTTTTTTTACTAGTATTCCTTATCCCTTACAATTGTGACTCAACAGACCATAGCTGGGCTATGAAGCACAGAGCAACTACAAACAAAACAAAGGGATTTTTTTTCCTGAAAATAATTCAATTTAAAAGCACTTTCCTCACACTTTGCAGTGCAATGTGCACCAGTTCAAGAGTGTTTACAATAATTGTTTTTGTTTGATTTAGTAAGGTGTAACCAATGGTAACATTAAGCAGTGCACTGTCAGTTTTGTCCATGGCAGTGGAACATAAATGATCAAATTAAATGGATATGATTGCAGTAAATATTACTGGGATGGAAATAGAAGTTAGAACAATTATCATGGAATGAAGTTAAACCTGAAACAGAGAAATTTCTGTAGCATAATTGCAAAAAATATTTCCATACAGTAACCTGGATCTTCCACAGCCCTTGCCATCTCTTGCAGTGTTTGCACCTTACTTGAAAAGTGTTGTTTTCACTCCGCAGCACTTTGTAAGAGGAAATGTCTTGGTCCATTGCTGATTAAAGCAAGGCCAGGAATAATGTACAGGGATTTTTAGCAGTGGGCTGGGGATCCATAAAAGATGCTGCATGTGATAGGAGTGGCCCAGGGGGATGTGGGTCCAGACAAAACCTCTCGGTGCCCTGGAGCTGCCATGGCTGTGGGTGTGACACTCCTGGGCAGGGAGGTGACAAATGGCCTCTCCTTGCCCTAGACACTCACAAGTGCTGTTCTTTGCTGCTGGATCCAAGCCCTGGCACGGCAGAGAATTGAGTCATGGCTGAGGGAGAGCAGTGTCAGCTCCCAAGGCATCACCAGCTCCTGCCTGGGTTTTCCCTGGGAATCTGCCACTCAGGAGGGGGCCAGAGCTGACCTGTAGGGAACTGAGGAAGGCACTGGTCCCCTGCAGGAATTCTGGGACCAAAAGTTGCCCGTGGGTGCAAATCTGGGAGCAAACATCCTATTGCTGGTGGAGCCCACTTTGGAGGAATCACCACTTCCTAATAACGATGCCTGAAGGAATGGGCTCATATATCATCACACTAAGGATATTTATAAATATATTTTAAAAGCAGGAGGGGAAGTAGCAGGCAATTCTGCTTCCAGAACATAAGTCAAGTGTGTATTATTAAGCCTAAATAGCCTGGATTAATCAAATGTCATACTGGCACTTCTAATAATGACTTTACATTGCAAATTCCATTACCTGTCTTTGCCAGCTAGGAGAGAAGCTACAGAAGATCAATTAAACAAACACGAAATTACCTTTTCTCTTTATAGTCCATGACTTTCAGCACTTACAATGGTGCCAAGATCCTGAAAATTAAACAGGCATTTGCATAAGATTAATAACTCCCTTGCTTTCTCCCCGAGTCACTGTGGCTTATTTAGGACCCCAGAGTTATCCAGTGTCTGCTGGAGAGGCTGGGGATGATGGGAGCAAATTAAAAATGGCTTAATGTGTCAGAGAGGATCCCAGCATTTGAACAGGGGCTCTGCCATTAATAAATGCACCTGCAGCATCCCAGAGATTAATGAGCAAGATCTCAGCAGAATGAAGGGAAGAAGGACGCTGCCCACGTGTGTTCCTGGGAATGCTTCCCTGCCCTGCAGCACCCCAGATGGCTGGGAATGGTCACCTCAGAGGCCTGCAGGGAAAGTTTTGGGGACAACACCCGCTGTGCCATGAGCAGGGAGCTCCTGCAGGGAGCCCACTCAGGGCTGCATCTCAAATGGGACTCGTTTTCCTGCTTCTACTGTGGGTGCATTTTAAAGGATGCTCTTCAAGGGGGATTGCTTGTGTCCCACAGAGGAGAGCAAGGGTTGAATTCTCCAGCCCCAAGTTTTGCCTGCCTTTGCTCAGGACGGGGTTTGTGCCACCAGCACCAGGAGGTCAGCAGGCCTGGGATACTCAGAACTCTTGCAGCTCAGAGTTTGGGTGAGGCTGGGAGGGAGCAGCCTTTAGGGAAGCACAGGCTCCCTTCTGGGATATCTGGGCTGGGGAATACAATAATTGCTGTTGGGGGAGAATAAGGTTGGCAGTTGGAGGGGAATAACCATTCTGGTGGCTGATTTGCACATCCTCACCCAGCAGGGCTGGGGATTTCTCTGAACAGGGAATGAGTGCTGTGGTTGTTACCACTGCAGCTGCTTACCTGAGAGAAGAGGGAATTCCTTGTGCTCCCAGCGCTGGCTCCTGCAGGATCCTGGCCAGGTGGTGGCCTGAGATGACTGGGAAGTGATTTCCAGAGAGAGCTGAGCCCGAACAAATGGCTGCACTTCCAGGTGCCTCAGCCGGCAATGCAGAGCGCAGAAGCCGCTCAGAGGGAAGCGCTGCCAGGCTGTCCCTGAAGCCCTGCACGTGTCCCTGCATGTTCCTGAGTCTCCAGAGCCACAGCAGAATCCTCATCTCTCTGAGGAGGGCGTATGGAGGGCTGGAAGGAGGCAAACATTCATTTAGGGGCAGTTGTAGAGAACAGGCACAGAATGTGGGAAGGCAGGAGATGTGGGGGTGAGGGGATGAGGGCAGAGATCTTTAACCAATCCAAATGAGAATTCACTTTTGTTTAGGGTGAAGAATTGTGGGCAGCTTCACGAAAAAAGAAAACACCAAACCCCTATAATTCCTCATTTTGGTACATGAAATGAATATACTTTAAAAAAACCCCAAACCAACCAATGAACCAAACAAAAAAACCCAGCAGGATTTGGCAGTTAATTCCTCTGTGATTAAAGGATGCCCAAACACATGAGGCAAACCCAGCCTCTGAAGGTGATTAAATGCTGAAATGAACCCAGAGACACTTGATAACTGCACAAGCAATTTACTGAGAATGTTCCTTCTAATTCTGATGGCTGCCAGAGTCTTCACTGAAGGAAAATAGGTTTGAGTAACCCCCAAACACAGATCTTTTTATATACATATGGGTATATAATAGCTATAAAAGTGGGAGTTTGAGAGTCTGGGTTGTATTCTGTGTTTGCCACACTGAGCTCTGGCTCAGCTGAGCATTTATGAGCCTGGAGCTCACCAAAGGGATCAGCCTAGAGAGCAGGATTTAAAAGGCAGATCACATGCAGGGAGGGATGCTGGAGCTGTGCAAGGAGCTGAGTTTGCAAAGGTCACTTGGTCCCATCGCGTGCAGAGTGTGTGCACACATTATTTGGGACAGCACTGCCTGGACTTTCAGGAGTAAGGCAGGTTCAGCAAGGACAGCTGGAAGCATGGCAGGAAGGGGTGCAGAACCAGCAGAGAGACAGAGGGCTGGGACATCCCCACGGGCTGGGGGGAGAAAGTGAATCTGGAATGAGCTTTCCTGGCCTTGCTGAATACAGGGATTAAGGTGCACAAAGTGCAACTGCCCAGAGGCCAAACTGGCAGCAGGGGTGATGTAGAGGGGCTCCTCACACAACCTGCAGTCCAGCTGTGAAACTTCTTGCCACAGGGCACTGAGGAAGCTCGCAGCCTTCCACAGGTTCAAAAAGGCACTGAGGAAATCCTGGGAAAATAATCTGGCCAAGCTGCTGAATGCAGAGACATGACTTCTGGCTGTGAGGCTGAGGGAGCTGCACTTGCCAGGTACCCAGGGCAAAAAGTCCTGTGAGGACAGGCTCAGACCCCATTGGCACCAAGCAGCTGAAACCTGCTCCATCCAGAACTGAAAATGCATTCCAGGGAAATCTAAGAATGCTCCTACTTGGAAATATTCAATTAAGTCATGCCAGTTGACAGCTAATCTGCCTTTAAATTAACGAGATGTAGGCACAACTTTTATGCCACGTTAATATGCTTTTGTCCCAGCATCTCCTTGGTTTTATTAAAATTTTAATAACTTTTTAAGCAGGGGAGTTATGTCTGATATTGGCTGAGTTATGGCTAAGTTGGAAGCGGGCAAGTCTGGAACCTGACAGTTCATTTAATTCACGGTTCCAGACTAGATTGTCATAGACTGCTTTTATTCTCCTTAAAAGTTACAATCTCTTTTGGGGCTGGAATCTCTATCTGCAGTTGATTTTGAGAATAATAGCAAATGAGGGGTTTTATCTCTGTTCCATTATCCAGCCTCAGGCATCCAGTGCTTCGGGATGCAGAGATGAGTTATCTCTATCCTTGGCAAAACCCGTGCAAGGAGAAGGAACAAACTATTGGATTCTCATGGAAAAGGTGGGGGAGAGAAGTGGGGCTGCAGCAGAGATGAAGCTGGGAAATACAAGAAAAGCTGTGTGGCTGAGTAATGGGAACTGAAGGGAAAAAGTGAAGGGGAGGAGGTGAAAGTGAAATGAAAAGTGAGAGGGAAGGGATGGTAACAGAAGGATGATGTGAGCTAAAAACCAAGGCGAGGAACAGAACAGCTGAATAAGAGTTTGAGAGGAAAATTGTGGAAGTTGTTACCACTTTGGGGCTTTTTAGGAAAGGAGCCTCAATTTTATGCAGAATAAAATGTGAGATTCAAAGTAATATTGGTTGGGATGCGCTGGAAAGGGAATAAAGTGATTTAGGAAGGAAAATATTGGCAAGGAAAGTAAATATTGGCACAGGGTAAAAGAACAGAAGTGATGAGTGAATAAAAGTAGGGATGAGACACAAACTGGGGCACAGAAGGAAACCAAATGACTTTTTTGGGAACAGGGATCACGGCAGTGGCAGAAAGGAAGGCACCAAGGGAAAGGAAACAAAACACCACAGATTTGGTTCTTATTTTGTTAGAGACTGAAAAAGAAGGGGTGGGGGGAAGGAAGGCCAGAGGAGGGGTCTGAGAGGACCCTGAGTTCAGCTTCACCAGTCGTGGGGATGTTCAGGGCAGGGCAGAGGGGCCTGTGGCAGCTCCAAATTCCTGCGAGCACTTGGCTGCCTCTGTCCTGCTCCTTTCTGGCACTTTCACACGTGACATGAGCCCAGATCCACGAGGAAACTTCCTTCCATGGGCATGGCATGGGTAAACTGAAGGAACTCTGTGCTTTGATCCAAGCACTCCCCAGGACAGAGGGATGGAGCACATTAATGCCAACATTTGTGTGTCACTGTCCTCAGTAAAGAATTTTTTTCTAATATCCAATCTAAACTTCCCCTCTTTCAGTTTGATTGTGCATTTGGACGTTGATGAAACACTATTACCCAAATTCACTGTCATTCTCTAACACCATCTGCACTATGACCGGAATAAATTTTAAAAACCCTTCAATTTTTGTGACTAATATGTTGCTATTTAATATTCCCCAGTTTTCTTGCTGCACTTCCCCCGTGTCTAGACCAGGGAGTGAAAAGCAGGCAAGGGTTATGTGACAGCTTTGGCATATTGGCAAAAATGAACTGATTCTTTTTTTTTTAATGGATGTACTTTGAAAAAAACACCAATTCCCTCCCCGTTTTGGATGGAATTCCTACTTTTTTAACACATTTTTTATTGATTGAAGTTTCTCCTGTCTGGCATTCTCCAGTAGTACTAAATGGAGGATATGGTGAAAACTATTAAGAGTCCCACTCCAAATATTTCAGTGAAGATCACAGTTTGAATTCTTCCACTAAATCCTGCCCTGTGACAGCTCTTCCTGGGAAATCCCTGGTACTTTTATGGTATGTGCCATTTTGCAAGTTCGTGGATACATATATTGCAAAATCTTCACCAGTTCTGTGGTGTTCACATTAAATTTCACTCCAGCTACCACCATCTCTGGGAAAACAAAAAGTCACCCAATTGAAAAGCAAAGATGGGGCAAGCTGCAGGATGGAAGCTCAGCAGGAGATGGAAATCTTGTTTCTCTGAGTGGATTAGTCCAGGAGGCTGGGCCCTGGAGGTTATGAGCAGCTCAGAAAAGGGGATCTGTCAGAGCATGCAAAGTGATTTTGCTCACAGGACCTTTTCTACAACTGAGTGAAATCTGCAGCACTCAGTGCAGGGAATATCTCAGCTCCTCGTGGTTCATTAGGCAGCATCTTCTTGCTAGCTCAGTGTCTCACTGGCTGCATATTTACTCACCTGAGTGGGTAAGGATGGCACCATTTACATTTGCAAAACCCACCTTTTATTTTCTCCAGGAGAGTTAATAGCCCTGACAAGATTTTCCAGCTGCACTGAGGCTTCATAGCAAGGGGAAAAGCCCATTTCAGCATTTCCTGCCTCCTTTGCATATTAAACAGCATTGCTGGGGAGGAGGTGCTTTGAAACCTCTGTCAGACTGGGGTGTGAATCTGAATTATTCACAATATTTAGATGTAAGCACTCTCAAGCCTATGCAGAAGAGTGGAAATTAAGCTTTATAAAACCCTAGATGCTTTGCCTCCTTTAACATAATACCTTTTATTTTTGGTGTTGTGCTTCTTTTATTTTTTACTTAATGGGGGCCCTATTTACTTTTTGTAAGTCTACTACTTTAAAATAAAATTTTATAATACAAATAGCCCACGCTTCATAAATCCAAATGCTGGAACATGGAAATAGTTTTTAGAACAATATTAAGGAAGATCTGTCTTTTTTATGTGTACCAAAGGCACCACAATAATGTTTTTAGGTGATGCACCATAAGTTTGCCAGTGCAGCAGACCCCAGGGAAATTATGAAAACAATAAAGCAGATATTTAAAGAAAGATTTTTAAGATTTTTAAAGCTGTGTTGCAAAAAAGAGACATAGAGTAATTGTATTACTGTTTTATTTTTTTGGTGGGTGGATTTTTTTTTTAGAGGACTTCAAGTCAGGCTCTGATTTTATGGGAGCAATTTGCCAGAGACAGATTACTGTGGGAACATTCTATAGCACAGAACCATCTTTTTGTGGGGTAATCAGATAGGCAGAGATCTACTGTCCAAAACTGCCCTTGCCCCTACCTGCTAGAAATTGTACCAGTAATTATTAGCAGGCACAGAGGCTAGTCCTGATACCTGGGGCCTTAGCACCTTGAATAATTTATTGCAAATGGGTTTGGGTAGGTTGCAAGTTGTAAAGTATCCTAAAATCCAAGGCATTTCCAATGTCCATGGGGACATTGGTCAGTAGGGGCCAGCTTGGGCTGTAAAAGCAATTTCAGTTGTGAAGAGGCAAAAGGGCTTTTCCCTGGTTTTTATCAGGCACTGGATGCCCACAGCATTTAACTTGGCAGCAATGGTGACATCAATAAACATTACTGGAGTGGTTGCTGCTCCATGGCTGAACATTCCCTGGAGAGCTGCAGCTTCCCCAGCACTCCTGGCAGTCCTGAGGGGGGGATTCCACACCCTCAGGCCAGGGGATTCACTCACAGCCTGCACTCTTGGAGGCCTTTTCTTATGGATTCTGTGGGAATCTCAATTTCCCTTCCAACCCAAACCATTCTGGGATTCTATGAATAGAAAAATTAAAAGGAAGAGGGAAAAATGAGCAGGACAAGGTGTCCCTGCCCACGGCAGGAAATTGGATGAACCTTAAGGTCCTTCCCACCCAGCCCATTCCATGATTCCATGGAATGTGCACTATTCCAGGCAGAAACCCCTTTCCCAAACTGTGGGGCTCTGTCCTAGAAAAGCTCCCCAGCTGTTCATAGGGTCACTGAGGCTGGAGGGGCCTCAGGAGCTCGGGATAATTCTGAATGTCCCTCTGCAGCAGGCTGGAACTTGGGTATGATCCTCAGGTTCAGGTTCTCACAAAAATGCTTCTGTTTCCATGGAACTCTTCCCTTGGGTACTGTAAACATCTCCCCACGGAGCAGAGCTCATCCCTCGGCCTGTCTTCCCACCTCCTGGAGCTCCGCAGTGACTCTGAATGTTTAAAACTCAAGAGCCAACAGAAGGCCCCGTGCTGTGCAGGGCAGGGCAGGGGGCCCCAGCAGGTGCTGGGCAGTGTCCCAGCCTCTGCAGCACGAGGCACATTCTGCACAAGGTGCACTTTGCTGCCTGAGCAAATCTGTGATTAATCACCACCCAGTCTGAAGAATGCAAAGGAAGCACTTTCAAAACAGAAGTCCCCACACGAAGAAAAGCTTTCCTTCTTAAAAAAAGAATAAATCTTTAAGTGATTTAATCTTTAAAACCCCATTGCTGCTTGCAGATGATTTAGATGTAAGGAACATCTCCAGCACATGCATGATTCAAATACTCTTTTCAAATAAAGTCTTTTGATGGAATAAGGGAATTAAACATCAAACCCAGCACCTCCCAATTGCCAAAGTCCTTGGTGTGACAGGTGGTCAGCTGAGCAGCAGAGAGCTGACAGCTGCATCACTCAATTCATTATCCAAATGTTTCAGAACACGAGGTGATTTTATTAAACCAGTGATGTCTAAGGGTTGTTAAGAAAACCAGCAGAAATTGCTCCCTAAAAGCAAAAAAGGAAACACCAAAGATTTGTTTGACACTCTGGATGGAGCCATACAACTTCTAGCTGAGCTTTGGGGTTTTTTTATCCTAATGCCACAATATAATTTCATGGGCTAAGGAAAATCAGTCTCACTGCTAGAACATCAAAGCAAGCCCAGGCCATGCTGTGTTTTAAGTAAAAGGACAAACCTTTGGTTGCTCCATTTCCTCCTTGCTGGAAAGCTACATCAGCAATCTTGCAAAGGCTTCAAATGTGGAAAACACTTTTTTTTTCATTTTTGCAAATTCCACTGGTTCTCAGATGTTTCTCACATCTCTCTATTTTCAGTGGAGAAAAAAAAAGAGGGAGAAAATGAATTAATTTCAGTTTGCATTGCTATTGTACAACCCTCCTGATTTTTAATGTTTAATTTGATGAATGTCATGGGGCAGGTTGGGTAAAGTTCATGTCACGATTTCCCAAGTTCATTTGCATTTAGGTAGGGCATGTGGCAAGATTCCTTCCAGGGCAGAAACAGCATGAAATTCATTTTTACATCTTGGTGTAAAAAATTCACAGCCTCCACATAAGGAGATTTTAAAGCTCTCCACCCCTTTGCAAAATCCCATTCATTTCACCAGAAAACACCTGCAAAAATAAACAGTTGATTGAGGCAACAGGAGTTTGCCAGTCAGAAACTTTGGGATGATCTTTTTCATTTTCTCCTGCTCTTCATTTCTTGCCAGTTCTCACACATTGATCGAAATGTGTTAAGGACCAGCAGCAATTTCTTATATTAATAAGTTAGCTCAGCTCCCTGCTGCAGCTCAACTAACAAAAATGGGTTCTAAATGCCTAATAAGGTATTTTTACTGCCTTTTCCAGAATTCAAACCTTCAGTCTGCCTCTGCTCACACTTTTGGGGAAGGAACATGCCTGATATCCAACCTCTCCCTCTGCAGAGCCTTCCTGCCCTCCAGCAGATCAGCACTCTCACCCAGTCTGGTGTCATCTGTGAATTAAATGGTGCCCTCGTTTCCCTTTTCTGAAACAATCCAGTATTTCAAAGATTTCATTTGCTACAGTGGACATGAAGGCAAAGTAGTAATAGTATTTCATCTCAGGAAATACTCATATTTTGTGCAAGGGAGATGTAATAACCATTAGGGAGCAAAGAGGCACCAGAATGAAGCTTTACAAGATACCCACATGCAGAAAAGTGTGAAATTTCATACTGCCATGTTCTAACTCTTTTGTTTAAAGAAGCCTAGTGTTTGTTCTCCTCTCAAACCCATTTAGCTGATTTCTATTTAATGCTCCCTTAAATCCCAGCTGGTTTTCTGTACAGGTTTCACTGAGCAAGAGGTTTTTGATGCCGCACAGAGCTCAAGCTGGCTCCCTTCCCCTCAGGAAAAACAGCATTTCCAGAATGTTCCTAGGCTAGGAAGGAGTGCAGATCTCCTCTGTAGGGGCTGGGTTTGTAAGAAAAAGGGTTCTTGGGAGGTTTGGAGTGCCCATCCCTGGAGGGCCTGGACGTGGCACTCAGTGCTCTGGGCTGGGACAAGGTGGGGACAGGGCACAGCTTGGACCCTGGAGGGCTTTTCCAGCCTCAGTGATCCTGGGATTCTCTGCTAAGGAAATTAGCACTGCTTCAGTGGCCCTCAGCCTTTTCCAAGCCAGCTGGAAGCCTGCTGCTGGAAATGACACATTCCCTCTGATATTGACCCTCACCTGTTCCCCACCTCTCCCTGGATTTCACCAACATTCCTGTCAATGAGGGCCAGAGCAGGGAGTGCTGGGGCTGCTCCAAAGGCCAGGGAGCTCCATGGAATACCTTTCCATATGGGATCAAAGCCCACCTTCACCCCAGGGACAGCTGTGCACTCCCCTCCCACCTCATTCCAGCCAGGCATGTGGGCCTGGGGTCTGCAGGGCTTTTGTGGCTGCTGGACACTGGGATGGGCTGGGGTTTGTCACGGGCTGTGACAGCCCAGGGAAGGGCCCTGGCAGCTGCAGCCTCACACTAAGCTCAGGCTGCCACCAAAGTCGGTGGTGACACTTCTGAATCTGCAGAGTCCTTCCATCAGCAGCTCACTGATCAGCACTGAGAGACAGAGAAGCTACTTAAGGGGTGGATGGCCAGTTCTTCCCAATTCTCATGGGAACCAGATATCCAGAACCTCTTGCCAAGGTGGCTTTAAAAATTGCAGAAATGAAATTATTAATTAAACAATTTAATAAATAAGAAAATCAAATACCAGGATAGGGAGATGTTATTCTGGCTCTGATTTTGCAGCAGATTCTGGTTGCTGTGGGAAGTGGCTGAACAATTGTATGGGGACACAAAAGTGTGGCAGGAGCCCAGGGCTGAGATCCTGCAGGAGACAAACGGAACGTAGGCAGCGGATGATCCTCAGCTGAGCACAAGCTGCAGGGTAAAACATAAGCTTCAATCAACTCCTGCAAATAATTTGAGCCCAATGCCATAAGTGCCTTAAATGAAATCCCTCTCAACAGCAGCCAATCTAAATCATTAGACATATGTCACGTAGTGAGCCATAATCACCAGAAGAGTGGAGTACACAGCGTTTCATTTACATAGGGAATGTATTGCAGTGGTTCGTTGGACCATTTTTCAATGTTCTGTGTCTCAGGAAACAGAGGGAGAGCAAGGGTGGTGTTGTCACATCATTCTGTGCCCCGGCTTGCTGTGACACACAGAGCCCTGCCAGGAGCTTCCCTGTCCCACTGGAGCATCCCCCTCTTGTCCGAGCTCCCTGGCCAGGATTTATTGCTGCTCTAGGATTCCCGAAAGTTGCAGGCCAGGCAGGAGCATCAGGGGATCTCCAATGATCTCCCAGCATAAAGAAGCAGCTCAGTTCCGTGTCCTTAGCCCAAAAGGGAGCCCAGTCTGTTCTGCCAAAAAACATAAATCTGTTCAAATGTCAAATCACAGGATCATGGAATAGCCTGAGTGGGGATTCTGACACACACAGAGGAAAACTGAGCAAGGAAAAATATCATGCATCTCCTTCAGCTGAATTTTCAATTTTAGTTTGAAATTTAAGTTGTTCAATCAGGAGACTGCTGGTAGCACTTTGAAATGATGGTCAATATGGCCATCATTTGTTTCATCAGTTATGGAAATATTTAATTGAATTGAAGCCATCTTTACACACTGTCCTAATTACAGTTTCCTCTTCATGGCAAGGGTATTTTATGGACTCTTGATGGAAATTTATTTCTTGCAATGAAGTTAAGAGGCTAAAAAAAATCCCCTACAATATTTATACCCAGTAGCATAAACTTTCATATTTTAAAAATATGAGTAACGGTTTAGTAACTCAGATATTCACCTTGTGGGGCCTGGAGATGTTGTATCAGTTTTTCAGATAATTGTCTTTTTTCTTTCTTTAATTTTTAAATTAATTTTTTTAACACAATTTTAACCCCTGGGTAAAATGATCCAGGATTTTCCTGCCATTTTTTTCAAAGTACATATCTAACTTCCCTATCCATAGGTGTAATAATTACAGCTAAGAAGACCTTTAATAAAATAAATGTAATACCTATAACTACCATCTCTAATTAGCGTCAATAACTCCTGAGAAAGCTGTTCCCAGTGAAGCTGCTGCAGTGGAATGCCTCAATCTGAGTGTGATTTGTGGTGAAGGACATTTCTGTGTGTCAACATTTCTGTCAGCATTTCAGATGTTGAACATCTCGTGGTGGGGATCCATCAGGATGGAACAGGGCTGTTTCAGGCATACCCAAAAGTGCCCACACTGCAGGAAGGTGTCTCAGCTCAAAGATCCCCCTTTTTACAGCTCTTGTGAGTGATTTGAGCAGGAGCCTCTCAAGGCCCTGGCACAGGGTGCCCAGAGCAGCTGTGGCTGCCCCTGGATCTCTGGCAGTGCCCAAGGCCAGGCTGGACATTGGGGCTGGGAGCACCCTGGGACAGTGGGAGGTGTCCCTGCCATGGCAGGGGTGGCACTGGGTGGGCTTTGAGGTCCCTTCCCACCCAAACCACTCTGGGATTCTCTGATTCTAAGTTCCCTTTTGAGGGAAGTATTACAAGAAGAAAGTGTTGCTAGAGTTGTTTGGGTTCCCATCCCATATTTCTCTTGGAGTTGTGTAATTTAGCACTTGATGTACACTTGTCATCAGGTGCAGCAGTGTTTTGTTTACACTTGGTGCTTTAATATTTGCAAATGTAGACATTGAATAAGGCATTCTTCAGACTCAAATGGCCCTCAGTAGACTGAGGAATAGAAATGTTCCAGATTGATAATTACCAAGAAAGCTTTCAACTGCAGGCACCTCCAGTAAGTGTCTTTCCAAGAGCCAACCATCATTATTATGAGGAAATGTGGCAGCTCAAAGCACAGGTGCTGATTAAACATTACCCATAAGAGTGGATCTGTTGGAAAATCTGCACCCCCCACCTTTAAGAGCATCATCTCAGATGAGCTCCTTAGACATTACACTTCCCAGGACTGAAAATGTACCTTGGTTTTCTTTAAAACAGCTGCTGCTGAGGCTGCAAGGTAAATAATGCCCTGGTTAGGAAAATGGCAGCCCATTTTCTCCACGATCCTTCCTGATACCTGATGAATTAAGGATGAAACTGCATTAATGCCAGTTAAAGGAGGCAGAATAATGATGCTGCAGCATGGGGAAAATATGCTGCTCTAAGGTTTAAAGAAAATCCTGAGCAAAACTTGCAAATTTCCTCATGTCCCCCAAACACCAAATGTGTGTCTGGAGCTTCAGGAGAAACAAAACCATGGATCCAGTGGGAAACCTCGTAACATTTGGGTTTATATCCTTCCTCTATGCCAAGAAAAGATAAGGGGGGGATTTATTTCTTATAATGAAAATCAATCAAATCACTTATATCCCTTTGCAGTTCTTATTTTTAAACTTCAGGTTATCCTTCCTTAATGCCAGGCCTGGCACGATCTGGGAGAAGGAAGGGTGGGGACAATCACAGGCAAAGTCCTCTCCGGTTTAGCTGAATGATTTTAAGCCTTTTCTTCAGAGTGAGAGGAGCACCTCCAGCCTCAGAGAAATCTGCCATCAGAATTGGTGCATTTGGGATGGAAGGCAAAGCCAGAATTCTCCACGGCCTTGGTGCAGAGGGTGTGACAGGAAGAGCTGCTGTCATTTTGGATCCTTAATGTTTGAACTCTTGATCAGGACACGATATTTTGCATGGTTCACAGTGCAAAGTGTGCACAGCAGTTTCCAAATGGGGGATCTGCTGCAGCTCTGGGGCTTCCAGGAGTCGCCCACGTCCATCATTCCTGGCTGGACAGGCAGCTCTGCCCTCAGGGCAACCAGAGCAGCTGGAATTCAGAAAGACAGCAGCCAAAGACTAAAGTTAGAGCTTAAAATGTCCCCCCTGCCAACTTTAACCTCCCTCCAGCACCTCCTCTCTGGAAGGGATGTACTTTGGGACAGTCTGTGATCTGATTTATCCATGCTTTTTCAGGATAAACTCAGATTTCTTCAGCTTTAGTAAAGATCTTATGTTCCTAAGCATCTTAGAGATAATAGTGCTTAATGGGCACTCAGGAAAAGACAGACTGTGTCGTTTTTTAAGATATAATGCTGACATTTATGCACAAAATTGCTGTTTGCTAAATAGTAGTCATTTCAAAGCATTGTATTGGATTTTGAAATGTCTTTCTATTCCTGGCTAACAGCTGGAGAAAAATGGCTCATCCCGAAGCAGTTCCATTGCAAATGCAAACTCCCAACTGCTCTGTAGTGGGGCCATCTTCTCTCCCCTCAGGGTTCCTCTCTGGAGTAACTTTCCTGGGCTCTGTCACGTCAATGTTTCTAAGGGTCATCTGCAGTCAGAGTGCAGAAAAACCTGTATTTCTGGCTGCTTTCTGTGTGTCACCTCTTGCAGCCACTGCAAAGGACAGTGGAAAGCACTTTTTGTACAGATATCCTCCTGATTTCACCAGGTCTCTGTGTCAAAGCAGTGGCAAAACCCCCTCTAAATTCGATTTTCCTTGCTGTTGTTTTAGGGGTCTCTATGGCTTCGTTTGGTTCGAGGTTTCCTCAAGTGTAAGATACAATTGCTTTGTCTCTGCCCAAAAAATCTCACTATATTTGTAAGCAACTGAACACTTTTGAGATGGAGTCAGATAAAAGCAGTAAACAAAAATTCCAACAATGCCTGCAGCTCAGTGCTATCAGTCTTTCAGTCTTCATCCCACCAGCTTGCTTTCCACTCTCATCTGCTTTTGATTTCTGTCAAATTATTTTCCCCTTCTTTTACTCTTAATATAACCATTGGTAATTTTTTCCCCTGGGTTTGTTCCTTCCTCTCTGCTTTCCTGTTGCCTCTCCATTTCCAGCAGCACCCTGTAGTCCTGCACATGGTCAGCAGAGAATGTGTCAGGATGTCTGGGTGTCTCAGAGGGAAATCCTCTCACTCAGACACTCAGGAAAAGCAGATCTGTGAAGCAAGGCTCTGAAAGATTTGAAAAAGACAGCAGAAAATGAAGTTTCTTCTCCAGAGGGACTATTTAAGTTGTTACAGCATGGTGGGAGGAACGCTCAGCCGTGAGGGAATTTGATCAAACCCTGCTGGAATCGGGAGAAATGTTTGGAACAGCCCACAGCCCATGGCACAGTGCAGGCAGAGGGAAATATAAAATGTAATGGAGAAAAGCAACAGTTTTAAAACTTCCTATCAAATCAAGAGCTTGCACCTCGAAAATTATGCTTTAGTCCCTGCCTGGTGTTGCAACAGATACCTAAATCAGGTCAACCAGATTTTTTAGCTGTTAGTAAAAAGGAAAAAGTTCATTACTTAGAAATTCTGTAACACGAATCGTGCCAATTGTGCCTTTGGGAAATATTTCCACTTGCAAGCTGAAGTGAAATAATTCCCGTTGGAAAAGGCAGATCCTTGTATCTTAATAAGCTCAACTTTTTCTATATATACGTACACACATGTATTTTTATCCCTCTGCTTTCCAAAGGATCGAATCAGGGCTGAATGCACCTTTCTGGAGTGCAGATAACTATAAAAACCTGCCCTGGCTCTCATGGGGGATATTTTGGCTGGAGAAATACTTTGCCATTTTTATTTAGCCCTTTTTTTCTGTTCTCAGTGCTGGGTGATGGGTTCAGCCCCTCGTGAGGGGCTGCAGCCCTCGGGCAGTCCCACACCTCGCACGGGTCTGAGCCCCAGTGGGATTTGTGGCAGTTTCACCACTGCTCATTCAGCACTGCCCATGCTGCACAAAAAGGGCAGAAAGGCTGAGCAAACCCTCTGAGAGTTCAGCAAAAAAATCAAGCTAAATTTGAGCAGCCTTGTTTGCTGGGGGCAAAACCTTCACAAAAGCAGCTGGAATGAAATCACATCCGGAACACAGAGCTGGAATTTGGATTTTAGACGAGATACCAAATTTGACAACTAGGCAGTGACAAGCCTAGTCTTCTATAAACAAGCCTAGTCTTCTTTAAAAATCCCATTTGCTGAGTTTGACAATTTGGGCTCATCCTCTCCCTTGGTCGGGGTTCAGTCCTGAGCCTTTCCCAGGTTTCAGCTCCTCACAGCCATAGAAAGAAGAATTAAACCATCATCCCAATCCCAGAGCCAGCCCTTTAAAAATTACTCTGTTTGGCTGCAAATTTCTTACAGTCTCAAGAAGCTTTCAATCGACAGGGACAGAGACCACATAACTGCAGAGTTTTTTGGGGTAAGGGAGGCAAAAATCCAGGGGGGTTCCAGAGCAGGGTATTTGTCTTTCTGTGCTCACCATATTTCCTTCGAGATTCTGATGGCTGAAAACAAGGAGGGGAAAGTGCAGGAAGGGCAAGGGCAGGGCCCTGGAGTTTTTTGAGGGCACCCTAAAAGCAGGAGCCCACAGCTGGGTGATGAGTTACAGAGGGGAGATGATCCCCAAGGGGGCACAGGCAGGGCAATGGCAGTGACATCTGGCAGGATGGAGCACTGAGGAGAAGAACTGGGAGGCCGGGCCAGGACCCAGCCTGGGGAATGCAGGGATGAGGGATGCCAAGGTAGGGCCAGGGGCTCGGAGAGGTTGGGAATAGGCTGGAACAGAGCACAGTGCATGGAAGGCTTCCAAAGCAGCTTTTGAACAGATTGGAGAGGGAATGGTGGTGGGAACGTGGCTCTCAGCTCCACTGTGTGTAAAATGAGGATGATAATAGCTCCTCACTCCGAGGGCTGCTGCAGGCTCAGCCAGTGCACAGAATGCTGACAGGCTCAGGGTGGCTTCTGCCAGCCAAACACGGCCCTGTGCTCCAGGCCAGGAGAACCTCTCTGGAGGGGAGCAAACCCTCTGCAGCCTGCAGGATGTGCAAATGCAAATTGCAATTACTGCTTGCTGCAGGGCTGGGATTGTTCACCATTCTTCCCGAGAAACTTCCAATGCACATCCAAATCACAGAGTAGCTTATGAGTCCTGTCTACATTAGAGGTAACAGCCGATTTCTGGATAACCTTACGGAGAGGTAACTTTGCAAAGGAAGATGCTGCTAAACTGTGAGCAATAACTTCTTTGGTTATTTCCTGGGGAGATGAGTGTGGTGAGTGCACAGGTAGTGGCTCCCAGCTGGACACCATATGGCACAGGAGAATCCGTCCTTTGCTGAGAGTTAAAGATGGAAAAACACGCTTGGAGAGGGTTCCCAGTAGCAGGTGCTTTCAGTGCAAGTGGAACTCTCTCAGAGAGAATTATCTGGAGACAAAGATCTTCCTCAGCACTGTTTTGCTGTGGCCTGCTCCTTTTTGAGCCTTCAATCTGCCCCCAGCCCCACTCAGTGCATGTGATGCAGACCCCTATGGAATCCACATCCCTCTCAAAGAGCCCAAGGGCAAACCTTGTGCTCATTTGGCTTCATGAATCCCCGTTAACCTGGCACCAGCAACAGCTTCTCCTTGGGGAAAGCAGCAGCACAGAGCTCACAGTCATTAGGATTTTAGCTCTCCTTTCCCTTCAGTGATTGACAGGTGGGTTTTAATGAGTTCTCATGGACCTCCTGAGATTCCCTGTGGAAAGGAGGGGAGGCTTCTCGGAGCAGGAGTCCCTGCAGGAAATGGATGTTCAGATGTTTCTGGAAGCCCTGCTAGCAAACCACCTGCCCATCCTGGCACTGGGCTGCCTTTGGGAGCTGTCGGTGGCTCCCAGCTCGGGGATGGAGCAGCATCCAGCAGGCCCCGTGCTTCCACATCGCTGGTTCCATGTGTCATCCTGTGTCCCAGCACCTCCCCAGCTGCACAGCGGACACTCAGCCTGGGAAAATTCCTCCTCTGAGCCAGGACAGGAAATGTGGGCATCAACCATTTAGAATCAGGGCTTTTTCCTCAACTAGAAAGTCACAAAATGTAAAATCCCACTGTGGGAATGGATTCAGACCTGACCTTTGCTGAAACTCCCTCAGTCCCTGATGACCCCTTGAAATGGAAATATTTGCTTGCCTGGGAGAGCTGGAGGAGCTTTTCCAGGTGTGCCTGCTGAAGTGTGCCGTGTAGTTGTGACATTTTCCTTGCTGTGGGGGTTTTTGTGCTCAGAGAGTGAATGGAGCTGATGCTTTGCCCTGTCTGTCTGTCACTTTGACTCACTCTCGTGGCTCAGCCCCTTTTGGCAGAGCAGCTGTACCCACGCTGTCATTCCCTCCTACCTTCCACTGCTAAATTCCAAGGAGGGGCAGATACTGGGTTTTTCCTTCATGCTTTAAGAAATCACATTACAAATGATGTGCTGCAAGTGAAATGTCAGGTCTGCCACTGACCAGGTCTCAGCAGCCTTTGGTTTGCTGTGGAAGATTCACTCTCTGACTGAGGGAGGAGGGATCTGAAAGGGAGGACTCCAAAATTTATAATTTTTCCCACCTAAGTGCTACCAGCAGCCCAACATGAAAGCCAGTGCTTGTTTTCATGCTCAGCAATAACATCTTCATTCCTGGAACATTATTTATGTCTTGAGTTAACATCGATTTCTTCTTCCTTCCTTCCTTCCTTCCTTCCTTCCTTTGTATAATGCTATGGTTAATTTGTTTTTAGATGTTGTACAGTAATTACTTTATTTAAATGAATCACCTGACAATCTGGTTCTTCATCAAACTTGTCACTTACTCCGCAATTTTCCTTTTAACCTGGACCTTACAATAAATTCTGAACTTGGCTGTCAGTCATCAGCAGAAGGGACTATTTATGGAATTGCTGGATTTCTTTGGGGATATATGGATGAAAATGCTACAGCACAGCTTGTTTGTGATGTAGATTTATCGAGTGATTCAACTCCTTTTTAGCAGTTGAATAGGCCTGAACAGAAGAATCAAGCTCAAATAGGGACAGTCCAAGCCTCTTTAATGCACTATCCCCCAGCTCAGCCACAGTAAGGAATTATTGCCTCCATAAACTCCCACATGGGCTTTGTCCATGGCTGGGCGTGGCACCAGCTGAGCTTGAATGCCCCCTCCAGCCCAAAGCATTCCATGATTCCATGTTTTATCCAGGGTACCTCCCCAGCAAATGCAGCCTGCAATCAGAGCTCCTGTGAGTGCTTTCCCACTCTGACAGTGCAGGGTTTTGATTCGTTTGCTCAGAAAACGCATCCACACAAAACTTCCCCTCTTTCCATCACTCCTCCTTTCCCTCCCCGCCTTCCTTTCCCTCTTTTCCAGAAGGAAAAATCCTGCGGAATTCTGCTAATGAAGTATAAATAGTTCCTGGTTATACATCATTAATTAAAATTAATCTTCATTTAATAGGCAGTTGATTAGAGGGATGCAAATAGTTCTGACCCTAGAATGAGGAACTGCTTGTGTACACCCAGGTATGAAGGTTGCCTCAAGGGTGCTTGGATGAAGCAGTTTTAATTAAGTTTTTTTTAAAAAGCAGAAAGTAATGGAATGCACAGTAATAATTTCTGAGGTGAAGGGGCTTTTTGGCAAGATCAAATGGCAAAATACTCATCCTATTGGAAGGGGAGGGATTGTGGATATCCTGATTTTCAGGTTATCTCAGGCTGTACCTTGTACCTTCACCTTCCCTGATGGAGCAATGCTCTGCTGCTTCCAGCAGGGATTCAAGGAAAACTCAGCAGTGGAACCTTTCTGGCCCAAGCCCAGGCTGGCATTGCAGCTGACTGAAAAGAATTGTCTTCCTCAGGTGAAATGAGGGAAAGATGATTGAATTTAACCACTAAACTTGCTGGGATCATAGCTGGGATGAGGAATTATAGGACTGGATCTGAAAGGACAGGCTGTAGATTTTTTCCCTTCAGGTGATCTGGAGTTTGCAGCCGTGGAAAATTCTGCTGGCTTTTAGCATTCCACTCAATGTTTTGGTTCCAAATCCTGCCCTTGGGCTTTTTTTTTTTTTTTTTTTTTTTTTCTTTTTGGCTGTTTTTGTGTGTCACACTCTTTTGTAATCACTTGGATGTTTTCTGAGAAAGAGGGAAGAAGTCTCTAAGTTTCTGATGCCTGCACATTGTACATGAGAAGTCCACGGAGTGTACAAGAAAATTGCTGAAGTTGGCAGATTGTTTAAGCCATGTCAAGGCATTGCCCTGTGTGGGTTCAGGAGATAAAATAATGCTGTTTCTTCCAGAGGAGCCAGGGATAACATTACCAGACTGGGGTTGGTAGCCTCCAGGGTCAAAATTCAAACCAGGTTTTGATTGCAGTGTGTTCCCGTTTCTGATGGTCAGCTAAAGACTGCATTATTCCTACATGGGTGACACCAAAACTGCAGGAGGTTGGAGCTCATGAGCTGAATGCATTCAGATGGCCAGAAATTTTAAAGAGAGGGGCCTCAAATTTAACATGGGGAAATGGGGAAATATGTAAATGAGAAATCCAAAGTATTCTCCAGTGACTTGCACTAAATGAGTAAATTATACTTGCAAAATCAAGCACTGAAGCTGGAGATTTCTGTTTAGAGGAGCTATTTTTTTTAAATTACCTGTGTTTGCTGTGCATTCCTCAAATCCCACTGCCCCTGGACAGTGGGAATGTGCCGTTGGCATGATAAGGGCTCTAGAGGTTGGAGGGAGAGGACATCCCAGTCTACTGGGACAGGCTGTGGCCTTGAGACACCTTCCCATCCCAGGATACACTCCAGGGAAGATCCTTACGCTTCCAGAATTTGAGTTATTTACAGTCCTCTTTTGGAAAACTTGCTCACTTTCTATTTGGAAAGCTCGGCCATGTGCTGTGTCCACAGGTTCAGCTCCTGTTTCTTGGAAAAAGCAGAAATATTCCCCTGTCCCTGAGCAAACTGAGGAATGACCAGCAGCACTGCCTGAGGTTTATGAAAAACCAGAGGAAACTCAGAGCTCGAGGGGAGACTCTCCGTCCTTTTGCTCTCAAGCTCCTCAGCAGACCTTGGGCTGCCAGGATGGGCAGAAACACTTCAGAAAACACCCACAACATCCGAGTTTCACCTCCAAATGTAGATTAGACTGGAGCAGGGAGAACAAGACCCATGTCCATCCCTACTTTCACTAGAAAGGAGCTGGATAGAAGTTTCCAGAAGCATTTAAAATGTTCCTCTGAAAAGGCTGGACAATAAACACACGTCATCTTCCCCAGATGTTTGTGGAGCAACAGCCATAACATTGAGTTAACCCCAGAGCCACAGCAGATAAAGCTGAGGATCCACTGTGCTTTTGCTGTGGTGCTTTGGGCAGCCATCGGGTTTGCCTTGATGAACGCTCCGAAATTATGGCTCATAATTTATTTTTCCCTCTTTCTATGGGGCAATTAAGAGGTGAATAATCCTTCTCATTTGTCTCTGTTCCAACAGGAGGGATATTCGAAACTGTGGAAAACGAACCTGTTAATATTGAAGAATTGGCGTTCAAGTTTGCTGTCAGCAACATTAATAGAAACAGAACACTGATGCCTAATACCACATTAACCTATGACATCCAGAGAATTAACCTTTTTGATAGTTTTGAAGCCTCAAGGAGAGGTAATCACCTCAATTACTGTGTCAGTTACCCACATGGTTTGTGCTTTATACCTTTTCCCCAGCCTGATCTCTCTTTCTGCTCTGCCTGTATCCTGTGTACCAACAGGAACATAAAATTAATCTTTCAAAGGTGCTTGAACTAAGAATCAAGCTGGGCTTGGACCTGTCATGTGCTTGCTGAATAAACCCCTACGTCCTGTCTGCATGCTAAGAGCCCCAGATGGCAGGTGGCGAGTCCAAGCCATTTTTCTTTCCAAAACATAGATTTGCCACCTGGAACTCTGCAGAAAAATGATCACAGACTCACAGGAAGCACAGTGGGATGTCACAACCCGTAGTTAGCACAGATACCCATTATTGGTAAATTATTTCTACTGCATTTTAAAGACCAGAGGCCAGTAGTCCCTCTGCCCTGAAATATTAATGCTCAGTGCCCCGGAGACAGAAATAAGTTTCTCTGTTATAAACAACTGTAAGAATTGGAGTGGTCAAGTTTGGAATTTTTTTTCTTTTTTTTTTTTCCTGAGAAGGAAAATTATGGCCCAATTTACTCCCATCTAATTGACTTGCAGGCCAAAACAAAGAGGGGTAATAAGTCACAACTTTCCTTAAGCTCCATGAGTTCCTTGACCTCTAGGAAGCAAGCTCAAAGTTTGATAAAACTTTGTTATAAAGTTCTAAAACTTTATAAAACTTTGTTATAAAGTTCAGCCCAGTTCCTGGAAGTGGATTTGCTAGAAGCTAGAAAATAAAAATGCCTCACTTCAGAAACCAAGCTGGTGAGCTGTTACCTTTCAAACATCGACACTATGAAATTCTCCTCGTGCTACTTCAGTTTCTTACTAAGAGTGGAGAAAAGGAGAATGATTTCAAAGAGCATCAAAAAGAGCTTTAAATGGCATTTTTTGCATTCTTTTTCAGTTTTCAGGTGTATGCTGGAGCTATATGCTATAGAATCTCAAGCCTGGTGGATTTGTAATCCGTATCATCCAGGCTGATCCAGCATTTCAGATTCCCTGTAGAGTGAGAATCTCTTCTGTGCCTGTTGTGAAAGCGCCTTCTCCATTTAATATGTAGGACGTTGTCAATCTACATGCAAGAAACACACACAGACAGCAATAATTTCTTCTTATCATGAATTATTGACTTTTTAATGGAATTTGCACATTAAAACCTGTGATCCTTTAGAAAGGCTTCTGAATTAAACCTGGAAAGCCTGTGCACTTTATGCTGTCTGTGAAACACTCATTTGTAGAGTGAGTTTCCACCTTTCCATTTGTAGAATGGAAACAGCAAATAATTGATTTTCTGTCATATTCTATTACAGTCAGAGAGCTAAATAAGAATTTAAAGAATCTCAGCTCATTGTGGAAGTTGGTGTATTTAATATTTCACTCAATCAGGGTCATTTCTAAACTTCCCACCCTCACAAAGAGAGCAGCCCTGCAGCTGCAGGGCTTTGTCCCAGTCAGGAGCCTTGTTAAAAACATTGGCAGTAAATTTTACCAGTGGACAGAAATAACTGATATTACTTCATCTCCTGTCTGTCAGCCTGCAAAGACATGGGAGAGGAAGAAAAATGCAAAGACAGCTCCAGGCAGGGCTCTTCAGGCTGAGATACGGGCACAGGGAGAAGGAAACCTTTGTTGATGTATTTGGCTGATTTGCAGGGGTATAAAATGTCAGTGTGGGGGTTCTTTATTTCCCTGTGCTGTTACCAAGGGCTTCAGGCATTCCTACCTGCTTGGTAAACACAGATTATGGAGAGCAGTGAATCGTGGTGCCCTTTGCTGCTCATGCTCCTGCGGCAGCCTGAAATTAGAGCAGCTCACACAGGTGGAAAGGTGCCAGTCCCAGGGGGATCCATGGAGAGCCTGCTGTGGCTCCAGGGATGTATTACCTGACACTCTGCCGTGGAACTTCATTCCTGTGACATTCCTCTGGCAGCCAGAGAGCTCCTGGTTCCTCCAGGATAAAGCCATTCTGAGAAAGGCAGTTCAGGAATCCATGTGATCTGCAAGGCAATGAGCAGAGGTTTTGTTTGCAGCAAGCAAGGTCAAGGATATAAAGCTGATCAGAAAAGCCATTTTCAGAACCACAATCAAAGCAGAATCACTGAGGTTGGAAAAGATCTCTGAGCCCATCGAGTCCGAGCTGTGCTCGATGCCCACCTTGTCCCCAGCCCAGGGCACTGAGTGCCACCTCCAGGCCTTCCTTGGACACCTCCAGGGATGAGGACTCCAAACCTCCATGGGCAGCCCCTGACAGTGCTTAACCCCTTCCTTGGGGAAATTCTAGTGGCACACAATCCAAACCTTCCGTGGCCCAGCCTGTTCCCTCTCATCCTGTCCCTGTTCCCTGGGAGCAGAGCCCGGCACCCCCGGCTGTCCCCTCCTGTCAGGGAGTTGTGCAGAGCCAGGAGGTCCCCCTTGAGCCTCCTTTTCTCCAGGCTGAGACCCTTTCCCAGCTCCCTCAGCCGCTCCCTTTACCCTGTAAATCACCCCTGAGCACCTCAGGAACCACTGGCACGTCTCTCAGTGGGTCTGGGAGCAAGGCCATGCTCTGTTCTCACTTTGAAGTGGTGGGAATGGCCGGAGGATAAAAGCTCCCAGTGGGCATCCCGCAGGTCCCTTGCTTTTGCCCACTAAGAGCTTGCTGTCCCCTCCTGTGCCTCAGCCTGTGACCAGCTGGCCCTGGGCGTGGCAGCGCTGTTTGGGCCGGCGCACAGCTCGTCGGTCAGCGCCGTGCAGTCCATCTGCAACGCCCTGGAGGTGCCGCACATCCAGACCCGCTGGAAGCACCCCACCGTGGACAACAGGGACGCCTTCTACATCAACCTGTACCCCGACTACGCCGCCATCAGCAGGGCCGTCCTGGACCTCGTGCTCTACTACAACTGGAAGATCGTCACCGTGGTGTACGAGGACAGCACGGGTGAGTGGTGCTGGGCTCCAGGGCCCCTGCTCCCGCCAGAGTCCATCAAACCCTGGGCAGCTCTCTCTGCCGTGCCCTCAGCAGTTTTCCTGGGTTACAGGAGAAACTTACAGGGTTACAGGGTTACCCCTGTCCTGCTGCTGCCATGGCTTTTGGAAAGCTGCTCGCTTCACCAGACCTTGGGAAGGAGCCCCTGGGGTTTGAACGGGCAATCCCATTTTGCTTCTTGGTTGTGGAACCCATAACGCAGGGTTCAAACTCATCCCAGGATCCCAGAATCCGGAGATCACCCAGTCCAACCCCCCTGCCAAGTCAGAGTCACCTGACTCAAGTGACACAGAACTCTCCAGGTGGGTTTGGGATGTCCCCAGAGACGGGGACTCCACACCCTCCCTGGGCAGCTGTTCCAGGGCTCTGCCCCCTCCGTGGACAGAAGTTCTTCCTCAGGCTGAGGTAGAACTTGTTGTGCTTCAGTTCACGGCCACTGCTGCTCATCCTGTCACTGGCACCACTGAGCAGAGCCTGGCACCATCCTCTGACAGCCCTTGGGGATATTTGTGTGGGTTGATGAGATATTTGTGTGGGTTGATGGATCCTCTCTCAGCCTTCCCTTCCCCAGACTGATCAGGCCCAGCTCCCACAGCCTCTCCTCACAAGAGAGATACTCCAGACCCCTCACCATCTCTATGGCCCCCACTGGACATTCTCCAGTAGCTCCTAGATAAATCTTCTAGACAGAATAGAAACAAGGAGAGGTCTTTTCCAGCCCACCCCATAACCAAATCAGCATTCCAAAACACCAAGTGCTGTGTACCTGCTCAGCTACAAAAATGCCTGATATTAAAGAGATTTCATTTGCAGAGGTATTTACAAAGTAAATTAATCATCAATCATCATATTAACTCTGAGTCAGGAAAGTAAACCTGTCAACTTTGATCAGTATATATAGTCCTTGGATTTGGGGTTAGAGTGATGCCAGTTAACTCAAGCTCCTTTATTTCTCATCCCTAATCTTAGACATCATTTCACCACAAGAAATAAAAACATCTTGGCCAGAATGGATGGGACTCAGAGCACCCTGATCTCATAGGACGTGTGCCTGCCCAGGGCAAGGGGTGGCTCTGGATGGGCTCAAGGGGTCAGACTTTTGCCACGTCCTCCAGAAAAATAGCTGCAGTTCTTTCCACTGTTGCTTTGGTTTCTCCAGGACACCACACCTGGGATCCATCTCCATTTCATGTGGCAGCAGGAAATGTTGGGAAGTTCAAGGTCCCAGTCTGATGTGATGAAAGGAGATATTTTAAGGCACACAGTAATTTCTTACCCCTAAAAGGAAGGGAGGTGGGTTGGCAAATCCTTTCATTTTTTTGCTTTTCACCACACTTGCACTCAAGTACTTTTTGTTGCTGGGAAGACAAACACCAGTTCTCACTGCGAGGTGTGGATGAGATGAAGGCTTCCCTGAATGTCGGACTCCTCCTCCCAAAGCTCAGTTTCCCCTCCAGGAGCTGCCGTCCCAGGGCACTGCAGCCAGGAGTGAGCCCTGAGTACACCCAGGCTGCACTTTCCCAGCCAGGTGACACCAACCCTTTGTAAGTGAGTGCTGGGAGCCCATTCCCATCATAATCAGCTCCAGTGGGTTCCTGTTCCTCAGCTGGCTCCTGGCCAGGCCCAGCTCCCGGTGCGTGCAGCATTTCCAGCTGAGTGCTCCCCATGTTTCATATTCTCTGTTGATTGTTGGCACTTGAAAGGCTGCGAGGAACAGGCCTGGCCCTGTGGGCAGGGGGAGAGCAGCTTTTCCACAAGCACATTTCCAGTACTTGAGTGAAAGCCAACAGCCCTCGACTCAGCAAGCCCTGAGAACCTCGGAGAGAAGAGGGAGCTTTGTCTTGCCTTAGATGTGCCACTCAACCAGGGGCATTCACACCCCACACAAATATTATCCCCACTCCCAGCAGGAGAGGCAAGAGTTCCTTCATTTTAATAATTTGTTTGATTTTTGTTCCAGAAGTGCTCCTTGCCCATGTTCTCTCTCTCACTATGCATATTTTTAAGGCAGTCTTTTACTTCCCCTCAGCAGGAGATCAGGAATTTTTTGTGGGTGAATCGCATTCATGGATAATGAGAGGTTGTAATCACACACCTCAAAGAGCTCTTAACTATCTTCCCTCGGTTTTGGAGGCAGTGCAAATTACACAGGAGTGCTGAATTAGCCAGTGGAACTGCACTGTGTTTAAACACTTGGACAAGGCTCTGGCTGAGCTCCACTGACTTCAGCTGAGGCATGTAAAGCTGTGCCAGCTGAGCACCCACTCGGAGAAATCACCTGTGTTTGAGGACGTTGAGCTGCATCTCAAAAGATTCTATAAGATCTCATGGCTGCTGAGTGACATCGGGCAGGAGAGTTAGGAGGAGGTTTCCTCAGTTTTATCTTCTTGCTGTTTGGTATTGGAATAATAATGAGCTGCACAGGAAGAAGCCTTATTTGTTTTTTATGTCTCAGTTTAAGCATACTACAATATGTTTATATTGTATTACATCAATGCAAACATATCCTGTAGTCAACCAGTTAAAAACACCTTTCAAAATGTTTAGATGTTGAAGCCAAGTATAAACATGGGAATGAAAAGCTTTAATAATATTAGCTAGGAAGCTGGCAAATATGGAACTAACAATTATCCTTAGGGAGTATGGAGTGTGAGAGACACTGTTTAACCAACAATAAATCCTCGTGGCACAGGATGGTGATTGTGTCATTGCCTGTCATTTTTCAGGTCTAATTCGCCTGCAGGAGCTCATCAAAGCCCCTTCCAGATACAACATTAAAATCAAAATCCGCCAGCTGCCCTCTGGGAACAAGGATGCCAGGCCTCTGCTGAAGGAAATGAAGAAGGGCAAGGAGTTCTATGTGATATTCGACTGCTCGCACGAGACGGCGGCAGAAATCCTCAAGCAGGTACCAGGGACGGGGAGGCAGAGCTCCACATGAGCCTTGTACCCTGAAATCTGTCAGCCTCTCTGATCCCACTTCCTGGGAGCACTACAGCCAAAGGCACTCCCCAGCCTGGGCCAGGTGCTTGTGATGCAGGGACAGAAGTCACAAGAAAAGATGCAGCAGCCCAGGGATGCCCAGAGCCAGCGACATCCCCAGAGAGCCCCACGTGCATCCCACAGGAGTAAACGGGCTTTTCTTTCTGACATTCCAGGTTCTGCCTGACTAGGGACATCCCTTCATGTGTTTCAGCTTGTCCTAGTTTAACCAACAGAGTGTTTATTTCTTTCCCATTAAAAAAAAAACCAGGCAGAATCAGAAGAAAAAACTACCCTCTAAAACGACGAGAGAGGTGGTTGTGCGAGGGCTGGCCCAGCGTGAGTGTGAAATTTGGGCAGCCACAGCAGGCAAGGACAAACACAGCCTGACATTAATGGGCTGGGACGTTCCCAGGGGCACACAGGGAGTGGTGGGAGTTAGAATTTACTGCTGTCACTTGCTGTATATTCCTCGACAATCAAAGTCTGAAGCACAGTGTGTTGACCTGCAGGAAATAGCTCCATACATTTTGAGGGCAGTTCCCTTCTTGCTGCACCTGTAGGGATGAGGGATGGGTTGTTATTTCTCCTGCCAGTCAATCTGATGGGATACCCTGACCCCAGAAGAGCTCCAGGGAGCTTCCACTGACTCCATGCCCATAAAAGTCCCTTTCTGTTCCCATCCCAGAATGTTTTACTGAAATATTTAAGTTCTAATAATATTTAAGCAGAGCAGCTTTTTGTGCCAAAGTTGGTAAGGCAAGTTACTGCATTTGTGGAGCCTGGAATCCTCCTCTCCAGGCTGGAGAAACTTGGGGCTTGCAGAATCCTAGATCAGCTGCAGCACACAATTCCTGTGAGCTTGTAGGGTGAGATTTCCTGCTCTCAGGAATGCTGTCCTGCACTAGGTGTTAGGATTTGCTCGGTGTGAACGATTTGTGGTGCAGGGGTGGGGAGGGCACCGTGGCAGCACTCTTTGGGCAGGGGCAGTGGGCTGTCCCCCCACTCTGCTCCCTGCAGGGCTGCCCAAAAGCATCCCCACTTCCGGCTGCTCCAAAAGATTTGTGGGAGAAGAGTTATGCTGCCAACACAGATTTTGAAGGACCAGCAAGATGAAGGTGCAGATGTATGGCACCCTCCAGGATGCACAAAGCTTCCAGTATGACAGGCTGAGTATGGAAAAAACCCCAAAACCAAAACCTGGGTGTCAAAAGAAGAGGAGGGAGTGCTGAAAGATGCACTAAAGCAGGGCAAAGCAGCAGAAAATTTGTGTGGGATATGGATCAGCCAGACAAGTGACAGGCTGCAGATACAGATAATGCTCTCCAGTGCCTGAAGAACTGGGGGAAGGAGAGGGAATGACAGTGTGGGAGAAAACAGGAAAATTGAGAGAGGTACACCCGTGGGTCAAGGCTGTGGGAGAGGAAACAACATAAATATAGGTTAGAAAGAAAGGGAAAATGGCTTTTCTGGGAGCTAGTTCTGTGGCAGAGTGTAGGTGCTGGCAGCAATAACTCAGGGGTTGAGTTCCTCCCTGCCAGAGGTAGCTGTGAAATGTGCAGGCATGGAGGGCTCTGGACTCCTGTGGGACTCCCCTGATTGCAGGTTACAGGAAGGGCCCTGGTTCACCTCCCCATCCCTGTGCTCACAAACCCCTCTGTCATTTTACCCTGGATGGAAGAAAGATATCAAACACTGGAGAAATAATTTCAATGAAACTCTGTGATATCAGTAGAGAATATTTTTGACTTTGCAAACAATCCAGTACACGTCACAGGAAAAACAGCTGTTGTTGTTAAATTATATAAGATTTCTAACAGGAGCAGGACTCGGGGTTGCCTAAAACTGTCCCCAAGGCAACTCTTTCTTGTCTGTTCACTGTATTTAAGTAATGTAGTAGGTGTTTAGTAGCCCATGGAGCAGGGAGGGGGCACTGGCTTGTTACCCAGGGAGAGAGGGGCCCGAAAGCTCCTCTGAGAGCACAAGGATTAGCCCAGAATTCTGCTGGAGCTGTGCTGGCAGCGTGTGCACCTCTGGGACCTCTTCACTCGCCTCCTCCAGCCTCTGCTTTACAAAACACCACAAAAGACAAATTTCTTCTCTAACTTCTGCTTATTTATGGCTTCCACTAAAACCCCATCAAGCCATGCTTCCATGTGTGCACAACAAGAGCAGGTGAATCGATAACCTAATTCAACCAAAATACAGAGCCTGCCCACAGCTGAACAAGCTGTTCTCTGCACCCCCACATTTCCCCTTCTCTCTGACATGCTCAGAGAGCCTGGATTTCCTCAGTCCCTGACCAGCCCCACCAGGCCTGGCCCTTCTTTGCTGGTTATGGCATTTACCTGGAATATTTGGTGGACAGGGGGTTGGTGGTCTGTCTGCATTAGACAAGTACTGCCCGAGTGAATTAAATCTGCCTCTTGCAAATTGCCATCTCTTTTATGCACAAATCCTGCAATTTATCCTGCACACTATTCAGTCTGATATTGCCTTTTGTCTGAGGAACTTGGCTGAAGAGGTCAAGTTGTTGTGCTCAACCCTCGGTTTGTGCTGACACACCAGGAGTGAACACAGATTTTACTGCTAGGCAAACTCATGTCTCAGAAAGTATGTCCCTGGTAACCTTAAATTACCTACTCCTTTCTTCACACCCCCAAATACGTTGGAGGAAGTGTACTGTATATTTAA
This sequence comes from Nicator chloris, assembly GCA_013400495.1. Taxonomy (NCBI): domain Eukaryota; kingdom Metazoa; phylum Chordata; class Aves; order Passeriformes; family Pycnonotidae; genus Nicator; species Nicator chloris. The sequence goes on from WAAE01021774.1 coordinate 95,430, forward strand.
TCAGGTTTAAGGCTCTCACAGAGCATCCTGTGAAGACGATGTGACAGACAACGAAAAGGATCATTAATTCAGTTCCTCCAGAAGGCTGAAAAACCAGGTGTCACCATGGAGTACATTCCTGGTACAGTAATAGATGTGAGAATAGAAAACTTCAGCTCCTGACTGCTCCTTCGAGGAACCTGGCAGGTAGGCTGGAGCCCACTCTCTGCTAAGAAAAGGCAGGATTAGCTCTGTCTCCACTTCCTTGGGAGAAATACCTGTGGCAGATCCCCCAGGTACCCCCATGTGGGTGAGGAGCTGGGATGGACTGGACTGAGAAAACAGCAGGGCTAATTAAATGGAAAATGAAATGCATTTAATGGTCATGAAATTAAATAATGGCTCGAGTGAGGGAAATGCAGAGTGAAAGCAAGCACAGGATTTGGTGCAGTTCCCACTAATGCACTTGCCCATCATTCTAGTTCCAGCCCGCCTCGAAGGCAGACTCACAATGGATCTAAATGAGGCAGGGAGTTTTTTACAAGTTGAATAAATGCAAGTTAGAGCTGGGATGTGATTCAAGCCAGGAACAGGGCACCCAAAAGAGATTTTCAGATATAAGAGAGAGTATTTTTATCCAGTCTCTGTCACCTCGCCATATATAATTTGACCACTGATACTTTTTTGGATTCACTTCATGGTTCATGACCCACAGCTGAAAGTGCACAGCTGCAAAGGACAAGGCCCAGGCTCCTGATCTGGAATGGATAATTAGAGATGGAAGTGTCTTTATCTCCCATTGTCCAACCGTATCTGAGTTTGGCTGAAGAACAAATGTAGAGGGAAGGCTGGGCAGGAGATGTACAAGGAGAATATTTGAGGCTGATTTCCCTGGTTTACATTCATCTGAGTTCCACTGTAAGTAAAAGCTATTATTATTTAAATAGGACATTTGTATCAGGTGCATAATTATTTACATAATTACATGCAAAGTTATTTAAATAGTGGTGTGCAATGAAACCTCATCCCAGTTTCCTGTGGGCAGGCACACAGAGATGTTGCCTTCCCCTCTCTCTCCAGGGCTGCTGGGCTGCTTCTCTCTCAGGTCACTTGCTCTCTGGGAAGCTTTGCCAGGTGCCTCAGGGGTGAAATCCACCCTTGGTCCAAGCAGGCTCTTATTGTCCTGCTCCTGGGAGCTGCTGGGAGCTGCTTTCCTGTGTCTGCTGTGCTGCCAACACTCAGCAGAAAAGCCCTGGTAACTCCTGTTTACTCTGACAGGAGCATCCAGGGAATTAAGGCTTGGGAGTTACTGATGCTTTGGGATGTCCAGCATGATTCTCAGCATTTCTCTTACTTTTGCTTTGACCTGATTCCATCTCCAGTTTTCCTGCATCAGAGCATTAAATCGCCCTTCAGTGCGAATTTTGCTTAGCAGCCATATTACCCTTAAACATAAATTATTATTGCAAAGTCTGTTTGATCCTCGAATAAAACCCCCCTATTTAGTACCTAATGCACATGGCAGATGTCAAAGTGCTAAATAGCTATTAGCTAATTGCCATCCTTAATGACTGAGAGAGGGGAGGACAACCAGTTGAGGCTGTTCTTGTCAGGAGCTTTGTCTCTGTTTGTTGTGAGGTTTGGGGGTTTTGCTTGTTTGTTTGGGCATTTTTTGTGCCTTGTTTTGAGGTGTTTTTGCTTTAAAGAACAAACAAACCTGTAGCATGACTTCTGCAATCATGATCATTCACAGCTCTGTTCATAGGGCATTGCCTGGTGATCAATATTCCCTAAAAGCTTCCATCTAGAGCATGTCCAGGAGGCAAACACTCCTGTCAGGCTGCTCTCCTCGGATCTGACGGGAAAGCTGCCCTGGCTCAGCTACCTGGTTACCTTTAGCAGTGCAGCTGCAGCAGCAAAAGCTGGGAGAGGCTTCCCAAACACCCAGGCTACACTTGGGAATCACTGTCGTAAGTGTGTCTGCCTGCCTCGCCTGAATTTGCATTTTTGGGCATTATGTGGGGTAGCATTGTCCATGCAGGCGAGTCGGAGTTTGTATTCTTTGCTACCAGAACTGCAGTGGCCTCTCAGCTCTCCTGTCTCAGGCTGCAATCCAAGCTGGAAGGAATCAGTCATTTCAGTCTGGGCATTTGCATCCCCCCGTGTAAACTGATGAGAACTTGCTTTCACCCTAAAGCACCACCATGGACTGGCTGCAAACATCCTGCAATGGGCTAAAGACATCTGGGCATCTCCTGGGCTCAGACCACATTTATTTAACCTGGCGGCTTCTCTGAGCCCCACAGGGTCACAACTGGGCTCTTTCAGTGCAGTTTCGACTCAAAGGAGACCTGCATCATAAAAATCCCATACAGTTGGCACCTCCTTCACAAGCCACAGAAATCCAATGGCTGCAGGGAGGGGACTGAGTCCAGCCCGGCCAGCTGGGAAACACAGCACACAAAAGTTCCCCTGGATGCAGCCCTATATTGTTATCTGTGCATAAACAGGGAGGGAACAGCAGCCTCCAGCTTATTCTACAGGTAATAAAAGAGCTCCAAGAAACAGAATAGAAGAGGATTAATAAAATCAGAAATAAAAAAGGCCATTTTGATGTGTAAATCCAGCGGAGCATTTCAATGAAATAGTTGCCTTCTGGCTTGACTTTTAGTGGCTGGAAACGGATCAGTTGTTTGAGATTAACACTGAGCTGGTTTTATTATCTGCTGCACCTCAGAAAGCTCAGGGTTTTCTTTCTCCCTTTCTTGATTGTTTGTTTGTTTGTGTTAGGAATTGCCATAGACAATAATTCAACCGATGTTCAGAGGCTTCTGCCAGAAAAGGGAATTTTGGCCAGCCAAATCCCACAATTTCCCCCTGCCTTTCAAACAGCTATTCAAGCACTCCAAAAACTGTCCTAAATGGGTATTAATAACAGAACCTTACATTGCTGTGATCAGGACTGAGCAGGAGTTAACCTTGGTTTGTGTTGCTGTTGTGGCAATGAATTCCTCAGCAATTTCCCAGTTTATAATTCCTCCTCCTCCTCCTCACAAGAACCCAGAGAGGGCAGAAATCTCCCACCCTGGTGAGGGTGTGTGGGGACGTGAGGACAAGTGGAGGAAGGCTGCAGGGAGGCCGTGGAGCAGCCAGTTACCCATGCATTCCCACTGATTCTGTAAGCATTCCCACTGATTTTGGGGAGGCCTGAGGGATTAAAGCACATCCTTCAGGAACTGTCCTGCATTGCAAGGGCTGGGAAGGAAAACCTCACCCTCCTCTGCCCGAGGTGGCCATCAGTGTCCATTTAGACCTCCAGAAGGTCAATCCAGCCCAAAGTTTCTTCCATCCCGGCTGTTTTGTCACCTCCTGCTGACCCATGTTCCCCAGTGGAACAAGAGGCACTTAGAGAAACTTCCTTCTTTCTGCTTTCCTCCCTTAGTCCTGAACCTTCACCAGTGTCCTGTTCTCACCTGGCAGCAGAATACAAAAACCTGCCCCTAAGCACTTCTCCCTACAAACCGTGTTATCTGCTAATAAATTCCTTTTTAACATTTCCAGACTGCAAACTAAAGGATTTTATAAATCAGCATCTCATTATCTCTAGTAATTTTTCTTGTCCTGGAAGTTTTGCAATCTTTAATCTCTTTCCTGAGCAGAGGTGACAAACACACCATTTAAATACAACAGGATATTTTTGGCTCATAAAGAAAAATGTGGAGTTTATTGCAATCAAGCTCTCGTGCCCTGTGATGTGTTTAACCCTTGGTTTTCAAAGGCACTGCAGCACACTGGGAGCTTTCAGAGTAAAGTACCTTCACCTTGCCATCTCTTTCAGATTCTCTCCATGGGAATGATGACAGAATACTACCACTACTTTTTTACAACACTGGTAAGGAACATCATAAACATCTGGGAGGGGGTTCCTGTGTTTCAGAAAAGACAGCTAAATTTTCCCCTTTTTCTGGGAGATCTTTGTTGCCATTAGTCAAGGAAACTCCTGGAGAACGGGTGCTAACACTCCTCAGGAATATCAGGAGCCACAATTTCTTAAAGCTGTTTGGCCCCATTTCTGGGGCTGGCTAACACTTTAATGCAGAAAATTAATTGCAATATGCTGATTAATGAGAAACCATCAGTACAGATGGACCAGAGTGAAACCAAATAAAGAATGAATGGCTTTGCACTGTGGCACTGCTGGTTCATCACTGTAAATTGTTTCATTTACTTATAACAACACAAAATCATAAACGGATGAAAGCACTCAGGAAATTTTGTAATATTCTTTTCCTGCCCTGTAAATGCCAGGCTGTGGAGCACATGGAGCCTGCATGCACTGATATATCCATCCCACAGCCTGGCAGAGGCGCCTGGGGAGGCACGGCAGGAGAAAATGGGATTCATAAGCAGCCAAAGCGCAGCGCTCGCCGCGTCTCTCAGAATTTTCCTCCCCTGAGCTTAGAAAGAAGCTTGACACTGGCCAGCCAATTCCTCATGTCGGCCTGTCAGAGCTGCAGCCCTGCTGTAAATTAAAATGTGCAGGTTGCTTGCAAAGCAGTTCTGCTGTGGGGAACGGAACTTTTCATTCCCAAAAGTAGATGTGTGGTATGTCACCCATCTCGCACAGCTTTGGCTCAGTCAGGTTTCAAATGGGAGCCGGGGTGGGCAGAGAGGGAAAGCTCCGTAATTTCCTTTAAAAATGTTTTGTTTGTGTTCCTGCTGGTGCTTTAGGACCTGTTTGCACTGGACCTGGAGCCTTACAGGTACAGCGGGGTGAACATGACGGGCTTCCGGCTGCTCAACATCGAGAACCCGCAGGTGTCGTCCGTGGTGGACAAGTGGTCGATGGAGCGGCTGCAGGCGCCGCCCAAGCCCGAGACGGGGCTCCGCGATGGCACCATGACGGTAAGTGAGCAGCCACGCCGGGGGCATGGCACGGGGACAATTCCCCGCCGCGGTGCCATCGCTCCTCCCGTGGCTGTGCAAAAGTGAAATGCTGCCTCGCTTCTCCCATCGCCGTCTGCACTGTGCAGAGGGAAGCACAGCAGGAAATGGAACTTCCTGAGCGGGGGCAGGATTTATAACCTGCAGGGGCAGTACCGCACCTGTGGGAAAGGAGTAGCATTTTCAAATGGGTAAAGTGCCCTTTCTCTTCATTTCCATCTCTACAGAAACTGTATAGGGCTTTTGAGACGTAATTCAAAGATAGATGAAAGGTATCATCAAGCCAGGGAATCAGGATTCCTCCCCAGCACTTCCCCAAGGAGGAAAGGAAAGAACAGGAACAATTACGTAGACAACACGACCCCATTCGGTTTGGCAGGGTGAAGGGTTGCCATCTCTTCGCAGTATGAGATAATGTATCTCATGGACTGAGTGGAGCTCGAAGTGATAAGAAATAGACTTTATTGCAGATGATTGCAGGGAAAGTTTAGAAATGTCCTAACATCCTGAGGAGAAATGCTTTAAGTGTGCTGTCCCTGGCATTGCACACACTGGTGCTGCTTCGGGCAGTGTCACTGTGCTCACTCGTAACCGAAGCAGGGAGAGAGTTGTCCCTGGGAATTCACACAGAAGTTCCCCAAATACAACACTGGGAAAAGCAAAGTTCTCACCACGCTGCTGCTCTCCTTGGTGTCCCTGACTGTTGTCCTCTCCTTTGCATCTTCGTAATCTCAGTGTCCTTGATGCTCTGGCACAGCACCGAGGGAACCCTCTCCCTCCCTGCTGGGATCATTTCAACATTCCCAGCAGGTCCCATTACTGCCCAGTTTGATGGAGAGCTACGCCACTGCTGCATTTCATTTGACAATAAGGCTGTGACAGGCGGCACAGTGCACAGAGATCAGGACTGTACATCCTGTTATTAACTCAGGATTTATCCCTACTGGTTCATGCTCTGCTGTTTGCCCTGAAAGCAGCTTGTGGGAAGTCAGCAGGGCACAAGCAAGACAGTTCTGAGTTCACGTCCTGCTGGATGCTCAAACTGCACCCAGAGGCAGAGCTGGTCTAATGAGATCTCTGGCTTTCTTTGCAGTGGTTTAAGCAGCATACAAAAATCAGAAAACCAGGACTGACTCTGAGTCTCCTTCTCCTGACATAAAACCACAGAAATCAGGGTGAGGGGATTGACTTTGGAAAATGAAGTGACCTGTTGCACGCTACAACCCTAAACAGAGCCACAGTGAGGGGAGAAGTGACAAGCCAAGGGAGTGGCACAAGGACAGGACGGAGCAGCCAGGCAGTTCTGCAGACACTGGGCACTCACCGTGTGGTCAGGGCAAAGCATCAGCACTCCCAGACAGAACAGAGCGAGGACAGAGGAGCTTCCTCACCAAGAATCTCCTCCCAGGGTATCTGGGCCTGGGACACAGGCAGAGCCAGTAAAATCCAATCCTGAGGGCCCAGTCCAGTGTAAAAACTGAGGTCTGCTGACATACATGAGAATATTTCCATCTATTTTGAGAGATTTGGGGTCAGCCTGAGCTCAGTACACTCATTCCTTGAGTCTGCTTGGAACAACTCTCTGTTGTGAGACACTTCACAGTGAGAACAGCTGGTATTGTCTCCTCCTGCTTGACTCATCACTCACAATGTTTTCTTGGTCTCACAATTTGCTCCCATTGTGGAGCATTATTTTGGGCAGATTCTGACAAGCACATCAATACCAATTCCTCTTCTGCACTATCTTAAGAGTCCTTAAATTCAGATACATTTGAGCAAAACCCTCCAATACTGGTGACACTGATGGTGTTGTAATTTACTCAAGTAAATGGCACAGACAAAGAATCAAATGTATTAATTTCCCAGAGGAATTGCATGGAAGAGAAATAGAAAACTGATCAGCTCTGTGGTTCTTATAAAAGAGTCCAATTTCTCATCTGCAGAATTACTGCCCTTTTTTTTCAGGCCCCTGGTTAATTATTCACTAGGTTTACCTGAGTGTTATTTTGTGCAGCATCATTCAGGGAGACATAGCCATTCCCACCTCACTGTGAGAGCACTGAAGCCCAGTGCAGGCAAAGGTGAGACTTTTCTGAAGAGACAAAGTAGGACAGAGTGTGTGATATCAGTTTGAGGCCATGCCTTTAAACCCACAAACACACTCTCAAAAGAAGCACAGATGCACAAAGAGCACCTGGTAATTTTGGTATCTGAATCTATGGGGTAATATTCAAGGATCCAAGGGCTTTAGTGGTAAGTTAGATGTGTAAGTCTGAGTCAATCTCCCCAAAACACACCTCAGAAGGACATTTCCCCTCTCTCTAGGACACCGCTGCACACATTTTTGCCAAAAGCCCGGATCCTCGAGGGCAGCGGGCACTTGGAGGCAGCAGATACCTGGGCAGGGGGGTGTGTTCCAGGTGATCAGTGGGATTGGCTTCCCTGGAAAGCAGGGCCAGCCTGACCTGTTGGGAAGGAAGCAATCCCACAAGTGCCACGAGAAGAGTGGCTCGTACACCTGGGACTTCTTAAAACCCCTCTCCATCCTGCCTGGGACCCCCTGAGCTCCCTCTCCCTGTAGCTATCCAGTGCAGTTTCCCTCCCAGTGCTGGAAACACTCTGAAATTCATGTGAAGAACTGGATTTTGCTGCTCCTCAGGCCTCCCTGTCAAGGCCAGGAGAGGCTTTTCCCTGAGAGGAGCCCAGGGCAGGGGTGGCAGCAGCGAGCAGCTGCGGGCGGGCACTAACAGGAGGCTGTGTTTCTGCAGACGGAGGCAGCGCTGATGTACGACGCCGTGTACATGGTGGCAGTGGCCTCGCAGCGAGCCTCCCAGATGACTGTCAGCTCCCTGCAGTGCCACCGCCACAAGCCCTGGCGCTTCGGGCCCAGGTTCATGAACCTCATCAAAGAGGCAAGTGCAGAACCCCTGCCCATGCTCGCCGGCATCCTTCCTTTCCTCTTGCCCAGCTCGGGCTGCTGCTCCCTGTCCTGGTCCTTGCTGTGCGCCTGTTTCTGGCACTCACAGGGTAAATTCTCCCTCACCTTCATGGCAAAACCCCTGATTTACAGGCACAAGGCTCTGGCTTCCATTCTGGTCTTACCAAGCTGCTAAACGCTGCGTGTAGCAGTCTCAGGCTAAACCACTGTACGACCTCCCAGGTTTTTTATTCAGTTAATGTTTGTTGTGGATGTTGATAATTTCTAAAAATATCAGGTAACTACAACAGTTGTTCTGGAAATTGAAAGAAAAGTGAGTCTGTAGCTCTGCCCTTGCTTCACTGTGTAATTCCAATTGTTTTGCAGATTGTTTGATCAGTGATCAATATCCAGAAAACATTGCAGCCAGTATTTCTAAAGAAAAAAATTGCTTCCTGAAGCAATGCTCTGTTTTACAAGAATCCATGACTGAGCTTGATCCAGAGATGTCCTAAAAATATGCATTTTAGTTGAAATGCCTTCACTCTTTCAAAAGTCCCGATTTTATTTTGATTTTCAAATGAAAACCTTTCCCTTGGGGAAGTGTGGAAATGAAAATTGGAAACTACGGGGAGCATCTCACATTTGTTTTACTTTTCCCCACCTCAGTCCCTGCATTTGAAGAGTAATTTTAATGAAATTGAAAGTTAACAAAAGACTTTGTATCAGGGAATGTCCCTGCAGTGATGCTCTACTTATTTTGGGGGATGCTGAGTATAAAACTAAGGGTTCCTGAAGTCTAAAGCAGAATACTTTGCCCAAGAATACCAGATGTACCCCAGCAGATCAGTTCAAAGCCTGAACAGTGACACAGCTCTCCATTTATCATGGACAAGCAGCTTCTCTTGCATGGAGTGAGATATGGGAGCTAATTACTGATGGCCTTGCAAACAGAGTCTCTCATGGTCACTAAAACACTGATTTAAATACTGTGAGAGTCTTATCTTCCTGTGTCTGATGTAGCCAAAAAAAGGTGGTTGTTAAAAGAAGAGGATAAGGTTTAATAACACCACATTGCATTTCCTGTAAAGCCTAAAACATGAGTTGGAAACAAATAGCAAACACACTTGGACCTCCCTAGATCATGTGAGGGTCTGGTTTGTTCAACAGGGATAGAGGAACTTTTTAATTAGGAATCAGTGAATAGGTATGGAGAAACAAAGTCAAGGAGGCAGAGTGATAGCTTGGGCCCACATAGGTAGAATTTAATTTTCCTGTTCTGTGATGTGGTACTGACATTCTGTGAAGGCATTTTACAGACTGATCTAAAGACAAATATTCAGTACTCCAGTATAAATAAACCAGTTTCAGACAAAGAATTTGCCTGCAGTGATTCTTGCAGATGCTGGAGTTAACAAGTGCTTCAGTGGCTCCCTGGTGAGTCTTTGCATTTTATTTTGGTGGTGAAAAGACCTGAGGTCACCTCATTTGCCCTTTGTATGGGGCCGGGCACTATGAAATGTCTGGGATCAAGGCTCTGCAACAGCCCATTAAGGAGTTTGTAACGAAAAGCAAATCCTGGTCAGAAGCTGTGTCTCTCAGTGGCCCAGTGCCATTCCCAACTGAAGGATGTTCTAATCTTTGAGCCCTTCTGGAGGCATTTGCAGGGAGTGCCCCTTACCCCTGTCAGAGGAAAAAGGAGGTTGTTGTCTGTCTGCAGAGGGGAAACAGGCCCAGAAAGGATGATCCCACCTTTCCTGAAGGAAAAATGGGGGTAAACATGAAATATGTTTATCATTGAATGATCAAGTTCTGCTCATGCCCCCTCCAAAACGTAAGGTAGGGCCCCAGATTGTGATTGTTTCTCAACTATCATCAAAACCAGTGTGAGCTCCCCTTGTTCAAATCCCACCACAATTAAAAGAACAACTGCAGAGAGAAGGATAGAGATGCAGATTGGATTCTGAGTGACTGTTAAATGCCCTCAAGCAGAATCACGAGAAAAATCTCAGAGAATGAAAGAGATCTGAAGAGATTTCAGTTCCTGCTGTGTTTCTGACGAGATCCATGCCAAGCACTGAGACCAGGAGTGAGGGCTATCCATCTGCACTTAGTACTGGTAGGAGAGGGAACTGGAGGGTTTTTATTACAGTAAAAGAAGAAATTTAAATTATGACAGAAGAGAAAGCAGTCATCTGCAGAGCTATCTGTCAATTTGTTCTGTGTCCGATTGGCAACATCTCCAAACATAGGAGCATAAAGAATCTTGTAAGAGAACAGAACATTTCTGTTGTTTAATGGTCTTTGATTACTCCCAGAGTCAGATGTCAGAGTGTTTTGATGAGACTCCAACCCTGCAGAGTGGAACAAATAAAAAGGAGAGAGCAGTACAAGACCCTGATGCCAGAAGAGCCAGGAAATCCCTACCTCCCCTGCTCTCTGAGAGAGGGGCTGTGGGGCAGCACTGAAATCTTTGTGCAATGACTGGGAAAAGATGAGAACATTTTGCTCCAAAACATGAAATAAAATCTCTTCTGCTGCATATTTTTCATTGCATTTTAGCACTGAGCCAGTGACAGGGGCTGTGGGTGCTGGCTGGATGTATTCTCTGAGCCCTGGTGCTGCAATATTCAGTTACATCAAATTGAAACAGTCGTTTACTTTGGTAGGGCTTCTCTCACCAGATAATTTAATATTAATACTTGATCCCCTCTCACTAAAACAATCTTTTTTCTTTGTTTCACTTTTCATAAACTTTACTTCTGGTCCATGGCATGCATTTCTGCTATGAGCCTATTACTGGCTGTTACTTTGACCTGAAAACTCTTAATTAGGAGAGCAAACAAAACAACTGCCTGACCTGCATCCCACGGTGCTTTATTAAGAAATAAAGCTCAGCTTCCTGAGGAGACAATGAGGCTGAGGGTAATGTCAATAGGCATTCTTATTCTGAAATCAAATTTCGAGTGGAAAAACCCTTACTTATATAATTATGCCTAGATCACAAAGTAATTGCAGGATTGCACGCTGCAAATAAATACATATCGAAGTGATGAAAATTGATAAAAATTATCTGCAAGGTACTGATACTGTGATATCCAGAATCAAAACAAGCTGTTTGACAAAAAGATCAGATATATTTTCTTCCATTCTGTTTTCAGCTCATTAAATGTTACCTGGGCAGTAGATTTCTTCATAAAAAACGAGCAAGAACTACCACAGAGTGACTTTATCTGAATATATGGAGGCTGTTTTGACATTTGCTACACAAAACATTTCTTCAGGACATATTTAATATATCCAGGCTTAGTCAAATGCAATACACAGGTTACATTTGCCATGTGCACAGTCCAATACAATCCCACCCCTCCAGCCATGGAAAATGCACCTTTCTGCTTCTCACTGCGTTTCCATTCCAGTGCTGCTCAGTGAAAGCCCAGGACTTTTCCTGGACCTCTTCCAAGTAAAGAGGCTGTGGAGCATCATAATTCTCAATTTATCTCCATAGATAAAGCCCCGTGCTGGCGAGTGCTGAAATTCTCTTTATTCCATCAGTTATGCCAGATTTGGAGCAGGATAATGGCAAAGTCATACCCTAACTCACTGTATTCCATAATCCTGGGGGATCTCTGTTAATAAGAGGATTAATTGTAAGAGCTGACAAGTTGATGTGTGGCTCATCACACACAATTTCCACTCCAAGGAGAAGCAATATCACTGTCACTTCAATCTGGCAGTGCTCTCTGCAATTCCAATAAAGCAGGGGCTTTCTCCTCCAAAAGGAAAGAAAACCAAAGGAAAATTAAACTGTTCTTGGTCAGTAGCATTTTGGCAGTGGTTGTTGTTATTATTGTTATTGTTATTGTTATTGTTGTTGTTGTTGTTGTTGTTGTTGTTATTGTTATTATTATTGTTTTCATTATTATTTTCATTATTATAGTGGTATTGCCATTTACGGCCTTGGGAGATTTTGTTACATAAAAGTGACCTGAGGTGTTCCGAGCATTGTAGGTTTAGGTGTTCTAGGTTTTTAAATTTTTCATTCCAGTGTCAGATACCACCATAGCCCTTATCAGAAATTTGGGAATATTGATTCCTTCACACCTATAGTTAATTAGGAATGTACATTAAATCAGTAACTTATGTTCATTTTGCCTACGAACTTCTGATAATAAATAAACAGATTATAACCCCAAGAATTAAATATATACACCATGGGTCAAAATGATCCCACAACAAAACAGACTAGGCAGGAAAATATTCTTATCTCCAATTAGACTTCAGCTTCTGAATGTGCTCCTCCCACAGTGAACAGCCCGGGTGACTGATTTCTGACCAAACTCTCTTTAAAGCCAGAGAAAAACGCAGCTGATTGCTTGCCTTTAGGGAATATTTCCAAATTTTCAAGTTACACTTAAACAGCAAGAGCAAGAAAAAAAGAGAGAGAATGAAAAAATACAGGTCTGTTCTACAAAACAAATAACTGAATCTGGTCTGTTTGGGGAATTTCTCGAGTCAGTTTGGACCCCACTCCCAGGGATGCACAGCATGGGATTGTTTGCTGTCTGTGCAGGGCCAGGGGCTGGGCTGGGTGATCCCTGGGGGTCCCTTCCCACTCAGGATATTCCATGATTCTGTGATAAGTCTGGAAGCAGCTGAACTGATTGATTCTGGGATTGAACTGTTGGCTGGCTCCGGCTGGAATGGAGGCTGCTGCATTGATCCAAGGTGGTGAAGTGGAAATTGATACAAAGATCATTTGATGGGTGGGAATTGATAAAACTCTTCTGGAGTGTTTGACCTTGGAGGCTGAGTCAGCTCCATTCTCCTGTTGTTGTAATTTCCCATCAATCAATTGATAGGGATTGTAATTGGAATATTTAATTCAGAGTTCAGCTTGTGCTTTCCCCACAGTCCTCATCTTTTCAAGCAGTGAAAGCAGGGAGTTTCACAGCTCTCTTTAGGTTGCTTTTTCTATTTTGGCCATGGCAGGTCCCTGCCAGCCTCTGAAGGTGGCTGGAGTTGTGTCTGTAACCTGTTCTGTCCACTCCCTTCTCAAGGCTCAGTAAGCAAGGGTCTGAGCAGCTTGTCAGAGTGATGCTCTTTGATCAGTTACCTGATCAGGCTCCAACTAAACATTTGTGATGTCCTGTAACAGTCAATGTGTCACCAGAAACATAAAATTTGCTATAAATCCTGTGTGTGAAAGCATGAAATCCCATCTCTGTGATACACATAAATGCAGCTCCTGGCTTTTCAGGAAGTTCTGCTCCATTTCAGTTTGTTAATTAACAAGAACGCTGCTTGTGCTGCTTTCTCCATTTTTTTAGAAGCAATAAAATAAAAATCAGAAATTAAATCTAGAATTCAGATGGTATCTGAAGCATGTTCCTCACCATTAGGTTTAGAAATCCCATCAGCACTTAACCCTTCTGAGAAACACTCCCTGGCTCCTGTTTGTATTGAAGTCACATTTGGATCAATATTTGGTGGCCTGATTGGGACTGAAGTTGGACAAAGGCCCTTTGCACTTCTCTGTACCTCACCATTTAAGCAGCTTGTAATGCGTTTTCCTCCCTTTAGTGCAGAGGTAGAAGCACCAAAGCCTGGTTGGAAAAGGGAGATGCCTTTCACCATATAAATCTCTTTTCCACAGGAGTGGAGATGGAGGCTCCTTCTGCCAGTTCCCAACATAACATGCTGGGTGTTTATTCAGGATCAGCCCCTGTTAGCAGGGAAGCCAAGCACAGGATATGTGATCAATAAACGGGAGCATCTCACAGGAGCAAATCACCCTCCCGGGAGAAACTGATCCCTAAAGAGCAGATTTTATAATCTTTATGAATAAGAGATGGGGGCACATCAGAGGAATAAAAAGACAGGCTGGAAAAGGGGATCTTAGAGATTGAAATTCATCCATATGTGTCCCCCCGTTATCTTGATTATATCAGCGTAATAAATTAGTAATAAATAACCCTGCAAGTGTTTCACTCTTTACAGCACAGACTTGTATATACTCCTAAGTTATTAAGATGGAAAATCTCACAGCAAATTTGTTGCATTAATGCTTTTCCATTCTTGTATTATTTAAGTGTCTTTCAAAGTCCTGCTGTTTCCACAAATTCCAAATGCACTGGATTTGCCTGACACACGTGGTGAGAGCCCCCCAGCACCCGAGATTAAATCCTGCAGATTCAGGGCTGGAATTCAGGTTAAACAGGGAGGGGAGGCACCAGTCTGTAAGTGTGGTGATTTTTAATGCAGCTTTACTTCTGTGCTCTGTCTCCAATAAATTAAATGAGGCAAGGAACGATGTGTGGTGGAAAAGCTTGTAATTTAAAATTATATGGCTGACACACACGAAGGAACAATGCCATCATTTATCATCAGCTCTCCTTGTATCTCTGACAAATTTAATCTAATGGGGGACCTCCCAAAAATAGATTATCAAAATTGTCTGCACTTTGAAACCCATCACGCTGTTTTATGGATAAGCACCAGCTTTGGGGACAAAACGGGGTGGGAGGGACATCTCATTTCAAGGCAAACAGGTTGGGTGGGAGGCTCACAAGATACAGGAGACTGAAATTGTGGAGAAAGTTCATTCTTGCCCTTGATCCTCCTCCCTGAAGAAGGGCTTCCCAGCACAGAGAATCCTGGCTGTGCAGGGACAAATCCAGGCCCTGATGCCAGTGTTTAAAACCAGGATTAGGATTCATTGGGTTAGGCTAGAACAAGGAAGTGCTGCTTGGACCAGCTGGGTGTGACATTCCATGGCCTTACCCTGCAAAGCTTTTTAGGGCATCTCTGTGACTGGCTGGGCTTCTCCTGGAAGCTCCAAGGCCCAGCCCCACAGCTTGGACAGAGCAGACTCCTTTTTTTAGTTCCTTAGTGAATTCTTGTGCAGAGCGGAACTGCCCTGGTTTTGGGCACGTGCAATTCTCTCTTTCTCTTTAGTCAGTCTATCTTTTTTATCAGTACCAGACATATGTTAACCAATCTATGTAAACGGTCACAGACTTGTGCCTGGTTGCAAAATACAAAACATATCCAAAAGAAACTAAACAACAAAACAAAGGGGGCTTTGTCAGTATAGCAAAGCCACCTATGCTTAAAAAGCCCCAAATTTGGAAGTGATTCAGTGCTGTGGCGTATTGAAATTGCAGCTCTTGTTGTGGGTTCAGAGTAGCTCACGCTGGGTGCCACAGGCAGGGTGTGTTTGTGTCCCCAGGCACGGTGGGAGGGCCTGACCGGGCGCATCACCTTCAACAAAACCGACGGGCTCAGGAAGGACTTTGACCTGGACATCATCAGCCTCAAGGAGGAAGGCACAGAAAAGGTGAGCGAGTCTTTCATAAAAAAACGCAGCAGAAAGTTAATTGGACATGGGCATGGCTCCTCAGCTCGACCCTCCTGTGACTGGGGTGAAAAACCCCACTGTTCTCAAGTGATTTGCGTCAGAGCTAAAGCAGAGCTGCTGAGATTGGGTTTTCATTTTACAGTGAGGTATGGGAGAGGAATGTGGGGCAGGCAATACTTAGCTAATGGAATCATTTTAAGTGCACCTCATTTTCAGTTCTTGCCACTGCAACTGTGGATAGTAAATTCGTATATAGAGACAGATAAATTTATATAGCAGTGCACAGATAAATGTGACATGAGGGAGAGAGGAAAGAAGGTACTTGAGTAATAACCTCAACAAAGTGGAGATGGTGAGAATTCTCCAGGTTTCTGAGGCTGGATTTGTTCTCTTTCCCTTTTCTCAGCCCTCAGCCAGCGATATGGGCTGCCCTGGGGATGGCAGCTGTGGGTGTCCCAAAACCCAGCACAGGTTTGCTGAGGCTGCTGGCCCTTGCTCTGTGTGCTGGCTCAGCTCTGGGTGGTAATTGCTGATGGGTTAATTGAGAATTTAACTGTAATTGCTCCCATACAGCTCTTCAGACAGCTTCTCTTTTCATTTTTAATGAAGCACTCTGTTTATTTTTCCCTGTACCAAGGCTGCTGGCGAGGGTTCTAATCATTTATATAAAGTGTGGAAGAAGGTTTGTACAGACAGGTGATGCCAAAACCCTGTGGGCTGGGTCTTCACACTCAGCCTTTGGGTTTTAATGGTGACTCTCCTATTGCAGTTTAGAGACAACAGTCTCTCTGAAAGCAGGAAATTTCCTGGTAGGATATGTTTTTCTCCACTTGAATCACTGTAATTGCAAAGACTAAAAAGATCTTGGCAGGATTCAGCTTTGTCACCAAAATCAGGGGTGTTAGTTATTATTTTACTTCTTGAGAGCTGTGCGTTTCCCATCTCTGAGTAGAGGCCCCTGTTGCAGCAAAACCAATTCTTTTCTCATGTGCCATCCTTCCTGATTCACCTAAACTTTACCCTGAGGGGTGAAATGATACTATTTTGGATGTGTACCAGCATCAGCTCCCAAGTGTGGTTTAACGTGCAGGGTTGGGGCGTTTTTCCCCACACAAACCTCTCAGTGCTGGCAGCATACAAGCATTATTGCCTCAAAATTTGGATGAGTGTGTTATTAGGTCCTTACAGAAAATAATAGAGATGATTAAGTGGGTGCTGTCATTCACTAACATATGGAAATTGGAACTAAGCTTGTTTATAGAGGATGTAAATCGCCCCAGCAATCTCATCCCTCTTTGAACATAAGGTACTTAAAACACAAAAGTGGGATTTGGAGACCAGCTCCACGCACTGCTCCCCACAGGACTTGCAACCCCTGGTTGCTGTTCTATGAGGAGAAGATAAAAACTGCATCCACTAAGTCTGAAGTGTTCTGCAATCATGAGACAGAAGTTTTTTCTAGTGCTTAGAATTGTATTTTGTCCATGGTTCACACAGATCTCATTATTCCATAGCCCTCCTTCATGCAGTTTAGAAAGGTCTTGGGCTTGTGTTGTTTTTGTGAGAATAGACCAGTGCCAAACAGCCTCTACAACTCTCTCTGTGTTCTCACAGAGCACATACATACTTAATAACCCAGTTCAATCTGCAGTGGATCCGGCTGAGGAACAAAGGCCCTCTGCCCTCCTTCCTGGGGAGTAGATCATCCCCTGACAGGCAGAAGCAATCTCCCTTTTGACTGCAGGCATCTCGTGTTCTGCTGGACTGATTTAAACCAAATTACAGTTGGTTCAGAGAAGGGGCTCGCTGGGAAGGGCCCATGACACCCCTCAAACTTGTCACTAAACTGCAAAACATGCCCTGGAGTCTCCACAGTGATGTCCTACCTGGGTCTCATCCTTGCTCCTCCCTCCTCTCCCTCCAGGCAGGGCTGCCCAGATGTGCAGTGGTCTATCCTGGTCTATCCTGTGTGCTCTGTGACTGTGCTGCTGCCTGTTCTCATGGCTGTCCTCCTCTTTCCCTACTGCCAGCCAACAAACACACTCCAAGTCAGTAACAGTGAGCAGAAGGGCTCATCCACCCTGGTGCAAATCCAAGGATGCTGGATATTTACTGTATTCCTGACCCAGGCTGCCATACCAGCCAACATTTTATCTCCTTTGTAAATTCATGCACTTTCCAGATCAGCTTCCCAACGTTTTGGAAACAAAGGGAATGACTGACAAATGCTTGGCATAAACACGTTTTTTAATGGCATGGGTGTCCTCCTTAAGAATTTGGAAAAAGAAGTTTTTGAGAGGCAAAAGCAGTGGTACCCAGGGCACAAACCCCGAGTTTGCTTGAAGTGGTTGTACTCTCCACGACGCCCAGCACAAACCAACGTGCCTGAGCCAGCTCCTCACCTGGAGCTCCTCACATCAGCCCTCAGCCGGGCTGGGCGTGACAATCCAAGGGCAAAAGCACTGGAGATGCTTCTAGACTGCATTTAAGTTGGGTAAATATTGATCTGAAGAAATAACTTGATTATAATTTCTGCCCCCACAGTGTAGATCCAAATCCTCTGAAATCACAAATATCTTCCCTGGAGGCGCAGGCTTGGGCAGTAAAACTGGAAGTTTTCACTGCCTCTGGGGCTAGAAAAGAATTTGCCTTTGGCCACTGATGTTTGGTGAGCAAATACTGCTTAGGGTGTGAAATGGGATCGCCTTGATACCTCTGGCATATCCAGGAGTGCAGGAATGACAGAACAATTTGCTAAACCTGCTGAAGGCACAGGGCAAGCAAAAGGCCAATGCATCCATCAGCCTGTTCCAATGCAATTATTCAGGCTTTTAACCTGTTCTATCAGAACAGAGAGGTCTTGCCAGGACTCAACTCCACCACTGACAAAATTTTTTAAAAAATCACAAAAATAGACATTTGACTATTTTTTAGCAGGGAACAAAGCCAGCATGTTCCTCTTTAGTAGCCAGTTGGCCATCCTAGTACTGCACTGCCAAGCCTGATACTCTCACTGCTCCTGGGTTTGTATTTATACATTTTGCAGTCATTCCCGGGGTTTCTGATTCAGTCCACAGTGTTGCTGCCCTTCTCTGAGCTCCTGCCCTCCTTCTGCACTCGGTCCCTTCCTAATGTGACCCCCAAGGCCAGTGCTCTCGGGGTTTAGGGGATATGGGCAGCCTCTCACCCGCTCTCCTCTGTGCAGATTGGGGTCTGGAACTCCTACAGTGGCCTTAACATGACGGACAGCAACAAGGACAGGTCCACCAACATCACCGACTCCTTGGCCAACCGCACGCTCATCGTCACCACCATTCTGGTAAGGCTGCCCAGAGCTCTAGATTTAGGCTCAGGAGCCACACACATGCATAAGATTGACTCAAAAACCCCACACTGCCAGTGGAAGGCTCCCAGGAACCTCTGCCTCCAAAACTGTTTCACCTTCTCCAGTATTTCAGACGAACCCTGTGCACTTTTCCTCCCAGAAGAACGAACAAGCACAAACACTCAGCTTTGCAGTCACTGCTTCTACATCCTTTGTTTTACTGAAAATGAGGCAAAGAGAGCTGAAAGGAAGTGGTAAACAGGGGGCAGACAGATTGAGTCATTGTTCCTACTGTGAGGAATGGAAAAGGTGTCACTGGGTATTTGGGAGCTGCTCTGCCTGGTGCTTTCTACATGCCCAGTAATGCCACATTTTTTTCAATTGCTCTGCCTAATTCCTCAAGAGGAGGGAAAGAGCTCAAAGGCTCCTTCTGCACTACTTGTCTATTGCCAGAGGTGTTTTGCCACATTAAACTGCTTGCCCAGATCTTCTTCTATCCCAAATCCTATGAAAGCGAAAGCAAAAATGTACTTTGCAATCTGCCTTTGCTGTTCTCCATTCCCTCTTCACTCCATTTGAAGATTTTTCTCAGCAAAGACTTATTTTTCACAGAATATAAAATGTTTGGTTCCCCTTACGGGTTTTTTTCTGTTATTTAGGATCCTCCCTCCTTCAGTATCCCTTCCTGTCCCTTGGAGTGGGACACTGTAGGGTCTGAACCTTGGGTCTGAGTTTGGAGCTGCTGGGAACAACTGGAATTAAGACTCCAGGGAGCCACAAATGGTCCATTCCACCGAAAATTAGGGCCCTTATGCTCATCTCTAATTCATTCAGTGAGTTTGTTAACACACCTACAACAGCTTTTAATGCATACAGTAAATTGCTGGTTTCCATGTATTTGCAATTCCTTTGGAAAATACTACCATCACGTAGAGAAACTGATCTAATCCAAGCCAAGCCTCACATCTCTCACTGCCTGTCTGCTGTGTTTTCCTGCAGGAAGATCCCTACGTGATGTACAAGAAGTCTGACAAGCCCTTGTATGGCAATGACAGATTTGAGGGGTACTGCCTGGACTTGCTAAAGGAGCTGTCAAACATTTTAGGCTTCATCTATGAGGTCAAACTCGTTTCTGATGGCAAATACGGAGCCCAGAACGACAAGGGAGAGTGGAATGGGATGGTCAAGGAACTCATAGATCACGTAAGGCTGAACCCCTCACTCTCTCTCTCTGTTCTCCTTTCACCTGGGGCATTTTATATCTGAAACCTTTGTTGTGGTTTTCACCTTTTAGAGCCACTGCTGTGTCAGTTTTGCCACCCACCAGAGTAGGAATGTCTGAATGAGCAGTTTGCAGGAGTTGTGGGGAAACATCCATCAGTAGCCATGTCCCAAATGCCCCCCTGCCTTGTAAAGACAGGAAAGGAATGTCACACACACACACACACCCACAAATACCCTAGAAATGTTAAATTTTGTTGAATTTGAGCCAATTTTTTTTAATGCTAGGGAAAGAAATGGAGGGAATTGCGGTGGGTTTGCTGAACATGAAGGAGATGAGTGTTTTCCCTTTTGTGTTTCCAGAAAGCTGACCTGGCTGTTGCTCCTCTCACCATTACCTATGTCAGAGAGAAAGTGATTGATTTCTCCAAGCCCTTCATGACGCTGGGAATCAGTATCTTGTACCGGAAGCCCAACGGGACCAACCCCGGCGTTTTCTCCTTTTTAAACCCTCTCTCTCCGGATATTTGGATGTATGTTCTCCTGGCCTGCCTTGGAGTCAGCTGTGTCCTCTTTGTCATTGCCAGGTAAGGCCAGAACAGAGTTTTAGATGCAGCCACAGCCTCTTCTCTCACAGGTGTTGGATGGGCTCTGGAGTACAGGGGTATCAAACCATCCTGAGGGCGTTATCCAATCCTAAGACCTTTTTGCAAAGTCTTGGTATTTTTTCATCAACACTGCTTTTCTGTATTGCACAAGGGCTGTTCCAAGAGAAATATCCAACGGGATGCATCAGGAGGCATCACCCCAGCAGATATGTGCTGAAAAGCAGTTTGCTACTTGCATGTAGGCATTTCCCTTTCCCACTCACGGTGCACACAGTTCAAAGGTAAAAGACCCAAAAGGTGAACCTGGTTTTGCTGCAGGTCCAACCTTAGAGGTCTCTTCCAACTGAAATGGTTCTGTGCATTAGAGGAGGAGAGGCCAGGGGTTAACTTCCCAGGGGTGGCCTGAGGTGAAAGAGGAGTTTCTCCCTCCCCAGCAGCTCTGGAGCTGTGTGCAGTTACTCATTATGTCCCACAGGCTCCTGCAGCACCTCACTGTACCATGAATAATAACTCTACTGTACACAAACCATGATCTCAGTCATGACTAATCGTAAATCTGCTCCGCTCTGGCAGATTGACTTTTTTGCAGTTGTGTGCCAAGACTGAAAACATCCCCCAGCCCTCTCCACCTCAGAACAGTGGAAGGGAACACAAATGCTTTCTTGAGCTGATGCCTGAAAGCAGTGCCTAGTTACATTCAGCTGCATGGACTGAAGAAGTGAAATTGTGTTCACGCTAATTTAGATTTATACATTTTAAGCTAAGCTGTTCTTGAAATCCACATCAAGACCTGTCCATGTCTCCAAATACACCAAGATTTCTGTAAGATTTGTGAAGTTTTCCAGCAAATACTGGTTGGTTTTAATAACCCCAGAAACCATCCACTTCTTAGCACTGTCACAGTAAATTAAATGGTTACCCACATTTTGACATCAGTTCCTGGAAAACAAATACTTGGGAATGGTTTGCACAGACTGGTATAATCCTCCTGTCATTTCTTTCAACTTTTCGGCAGCTGAATAATTTCTTATTTGTCTCTGAGCCTTACGTAGCCTTGTCATTGTTACATTAATTTTTAAACTCAAACACTGAAGTTTTTATCACTTTGAAGGGTTGCAGACTGGCAAAGCTCTGTTCCAAGTACACTGCCAGTGGATGAACAAGGTATTTTCTGCCAAAATTTCCCTTTCTGCTAATGCCAAGTCAGCTGTGCTGTTACGTCAGCGAAGGTAGAGCCAAGAAATTGAGTCAATAATGTCGCACAGACCATGTGGAAAAAGGTGCTTGGGTGACCTTGAGCATCTCACATTTATCAGAAACCTCAGCACAGCTGCTGCAGAAGTGGGAGAAAACCAGGGAGAAAAAGGCCAGGAAAACAGAAGGTCTGAGCAGTGAATTCTGCTGAACTGTAAATCAGAGCCTAGCACAGCAATAGAAACATGAGAAAATCAGCTTTTGTTTTGAGGTGTAAAGGAGACCTACACCCTTTAATACATTGAAATATATACCCAGGGCTATAAAAACCTTCCCAGTCGGGAAGACAAGGCTTTGCTGCCAGAATTTCATGGCCACTTTCTAGCAATGGCCCTTTTGCTCTTTCTGTGATGGAGACATTTTTGTCCAACTCACTGAATGTGGTGGTTTTCTGAAACCTTGCAAAATTCCAGCCTTGGGCTTCCCAGGCAGGTCAGGCAGATTTATTCTTTTTTTATTCTCAGATTTATTCTTCTTCCTGCCCTGTGTGAATACTGTGGGGGGAGCTCTTCACTCCTGGGGCTGTTGACAACCTACTGGTCCTAAACTGAGATCTCTTGTGAAGGATGTGTTTCCCTCTGTGTGCATGAACTGAGTTGGGAACAATCTGGTCACTCCACAACACCTGCTTCCATTATTACAGCAGAAATTTGAAACATCTAACTTGGGAATTGCTTTTCTTTTGACGGGTGCATGCAGAACTGTTGTAACTTGAACCTGAAAACTTTTGTCTTTTGTCATGATTTTTGATACTCTCCTTCTGGGTATTGTGCAGCTGATGGCATCCTAAGCTACAGCCTCTCCCAATTAACGGGTTCATTATTACCAGACTTCATTACTTCAGCTAAGCAAGGCACTCCGCTCGCAACCGTGCATAAATTCAATGCTTAATTATATTGTTGCAACAGTAATTAGAATGTGTTGGGTGAGGTTGTCAATTAAAGCTGCATTCACACACTCCATGAGGAAGCCACGCAGCACTGGGGAGCCAGAGCGGGCACCCTGAGGAGGAGCAGTCCTTGGGGTGCTCCTGCTGGGTGTGTCCTTAGCCCAGAGTTCTTCCAGGGAATCCCTGTGCTGCTCCCTCCTGGCCGTGCCCATCCTGTGTCCCTGTGGCTTGGGGAGCTGCAGCTGCTCCCAACGCCTCCCACAGCTGGGGACAGCAGGGTGCTCAGAACGCCCAGGCTGCAGGGCTGGTCCTGTATGGGCACCTGCTCCAGAGTGCGACTCCATGGTCCTGGAGGGTCCCTGCCAGCTCAGAACATCCAGTGATTCTGGGAATGATGGGCAGCTGCTGCTACAGGGAGAGCACGTCCAGCACCCACAGACAGCGAGGGGTGCTGCCCTGAGAGGGCTGCTGCTCCTTCCTTATTCCCAAAATACACCCCGGGAGCAGCTCCGTGGCTCCCAGCAGTGCCCTGGGAGCGGGGCAGGGAGCTGTGGGGCCGGAGCAGGGAGGAGAGGAGAGGAGAGGAGCAGCAGCCCTGTGCCAGGCCCAGCAGTGTGCCACCCATCGCTCCACAGCTTATCCGCAGCTGGCACAGGGCAGTGCCGACGTCCCGGGGACACCCTTCATGCCAAATTCTCCTTTGGCACGGGGACAGCCCTCCAAGCCGGGTTCTGCTGTGCCTGTTCCCTGTGTGGTGCCGTGCCGGGGAGCGCTGCTCAGCAGGTTTGCTGTGTGTCCTCTGCTCGATGTTTACAGCCTGTTTCTGTTGACTGCCACAGGTTTACACCATACGAGTGGTATAACCCCCACCCGTGCAACCCAGACTCAGATGTGGTGGAAAACAATTTTACTTTACTAAATAGTTTCTGGTTTGGAGTTGGAGCTCTCATGCAGCAAGGTACACCGGTTACACTTCGTTCTCGCACACGTCCCACAGTCTGCTCCAGGGCTTCTGTGCTGGTAAACTCCACCCTCTGTAACGCAGCATGTACTGTAAAACCTGATCTCACACACGCAGAGTAGCACAAGGGAAGGAAGCCGTGTGCTGCTGCCACAGGGGAACTGTGCAACCCAGACCAGGAGGAAGGAGGGCAAGCATCTGAGAGAGAGGGGAGCGCACAGGGCCACCCGGGAGTTCTGCAGCTGAAATGGAATTTAATTGCAAGAGGGATATGAAGTGCCTCATGCTGAAGCTGAGTTTATTGGTATAAGAGTTTTGGCAGCAGGAAAATGTTGGGCTCCATCCCAACACAAACAGCCTTAGCAGCCCTATAAGAACTGTTCCAGCTGCCAAACAAGGAGAGACGCTCTTTCTCCAGAAGGGTTGTTGAGTTTGTAGGCACTTGTCAAACATGTTGTTTAAAACCAACACCAAACCCTTGTTTTCTATGGCTTTTCTGCAGGTATGAGTCCCATCCTTCTGTAAATGCATCCGACCCTAGAAGCCTTAACTTAACCCAGTCAGAAGCCCCTATTGCTGATGATTTTGGAAACAGCTGACATTTTATTCAGACCCAGATGCCAAGGAGGGGCAGTGAAGCTTACTCCATGTGGGAAGTCAAATAGATCTATGTACTAAACACATTTGTTTATGGCATTTATGTTCCGAGGTTTCCAATTAAATCACTTTTCACCAAAACTGGGGTCCACAGAAAAGAGAGAAAATGTTTTCTGACAAACATTTCAAGTTGAATCAAAGCTGAAAAAAAAGACCCCACCCCACAACAACCAAAAAGGCAAAGCCCAGCAGTACCTTGGTATTGAATTCTTAAACATTTAAGTAAGGAATGTAAAATCATCTCTGCATTCATACAGGTACAGTTTATGCTTTCCTCTTTAGCCGATATGAGTAGCAGTAAAAAAAAAGTTAAAAAATAAAGAGGATTCTTTCCTAGATATCGTAGAGAATAAAGTTTGTATTGACCTAAGATGCACTTGCTTTTATTGGTGCATTATTGTATTGAGAGGATCTAGAGCTTCCCCACAGAAATTGCTTTGAAGGAGGTTGGATGAAAGAAGAGCATTTCTGCTTTGCTTTGGAGCTTTTTTTGGTTTGTTTTCCTTCCAATTTGTCAGTAAAACACAGGCTGAGGTTTTACAGTATCAGGCAGGTGTGTGTATCTAACTGTGGTTGCCCTGTGTGTGAAAGTGCCCCAGGATTTCGTGTTTCCTGTCCTGCCTTTTTTGGAGTTTACCATCATCCACAGCAAACTGTGGGATGCAGTGTCTGCTCGTTACCACTACCTTGGGTACATGACAGTCAGCCCCAACCAGACTCTGCTTGTCTTGTAAGGAGATTCAAAACAAAACAAGAGAGAAAAAGAAAGAAAGGAAAAAGAAAACATTCATAAGGCAACACAAATGTTTCCATGTGCAAACTTGTGGTGTGATTGTCTGTGCATCATGGTCACGTGAAGAGTTTGGACATGATGGGAGTGGTGGTGGAAGTCTGGGTCTAGCGTTGCGCTCCTCCTCCTTGGCAGCAGCTGCTCGTTATGCTTGACTGGAAGCCACTTGTGATTAAATTTTAAAATGTGATGATCAGACTTTCTCTTTTCTACAGAGCGTGAGCAAAGTCTGGATCAGGATTGGCTGTCATGTCTGCCATAAAAAGGCACTAGAGAGACTTCAGCAAGTATTGTCTCTGCCCCCGAGTCTTGCTGGCAACATTTTGATTTAGATGCTGCTTCCCCTGTTTTTCCCCTGGAAGTCTCAGATGTGTTTGCATCCTCTGAAAGCATCCAAACAGGGCACATTTCATCCAATCCATCCAGGGAAGCTGTCACTGTCAGAAAGATGTCCCTCAGAGCTCAGCTCAGCCAGAAACGGGGCAGGCAGGAGCAGCAGGAGCAGAGAGCAGGAGGATGGAGCAGATCCCGGGCTGATCCCCCAGCCTGAGTAGCAGGAAGGAGGGGATTCTGCCCCTGAGCTCAGGTGAGAGCCCACCTGCAGAGCTGCCCCAGCCCTGGGGCCAGCACAAGAAATATGTGGACCTGGTGGAACAAGCACAGAGAAGATCCTGGAGCTGCTCCAGGGCTGCAGCTTCTCTGCTCGAGCCAGGCTGGGAAAGCTGGGGGTGCTCACCTGGAGAGGAGAAGGCTCCAGGGAGAGCTCAGAGCCCCTGGCAGGGCCTAAAGGGGCTCCAGGAGAGCTGGAGAGAGACTGGGGACATGGGATGGAGGGACAGGACACGGGGGAATGGACTCAGACTGACAGAGTAGGTTTAGATTTGATATTAGGAAGGAACTGTTCCCTGGCAGGGTGGGCAGGCCCTGGCACAGGGTGCCCAGAGCAGCTGGGGCTGCCCCTGGATCCCTGAAAGTGTCCGAGGCCAGGCTGGATGGGGCTTGGAGCACCCTGGGAGAGAGGAAGGTGTCCCTGCCCACGGGTGGGAGTGGCACTGGGTGATCCTGAAGGTCCCTTCCAGCCCAGGCCACTCCATTATTCTATGACAAATCAACGCTTTTTGCTGGAATCCAGGCACTCGGAAAGGTGAACACTGGAATAACCACAGGAAAAATGAGATGCTGCCCCACTCGGCTCAGCCAGGAGCAGGCTTAGCTCTCACCTCACCAGAGCAGCCACTCAGGGCAGAATTACCAGGGTGGGAACTGAGTGTGTTCTTTCCCACAAACAATGTTTTACTGCAGGAAATCACGGGAGATTTGGCATCTCACCCCACAAGTGCAGCACACAGGGATTTTCCATCCTCTCCTGAGCAGCACTGCCACGTTCCATGTGTGTGGCTCAGCATCAGGGGCCAGGTGCAGGAATTCTATTTGTATGGCTGCCTAAGCTTAAAAGCAAGAATTCCTTCAGGATGACCTGAATCAGCACAGCTTTTGCAGTTCAACCCCAGCTTAGAAATAGAGAGCAACAAGGAAATATTTCATTGTATTGAAAAAAAAACCAAAAATCTAATCAGGAAAGCAAGAAAGTACAGCAGAAGCCCAAAAGCAAACCCAGGCAGAGCTACAGCTCTGGAAACAACTCCTTTTGGACTGGAAAATTTCAAGTGAGAGTTTTTGCCTTCAGACTGCTCTCGCTGTTTGGCAGTTCTGTCAACACACTCCAACCCCTGGGCTAAGCTTAGCTCTGACCTTTAAGAGATACAGCTCTGTGTTTACAAATACAGCTCCAATCTGTTTGCTGGTTGGTGGGGAAGGTTTTACCCTTTCGGTCTCTGCCTCAAAAGTCACATTCAGAGTTTTTCCAAAGTCTGAAAATGTTCTCTGTAATGTTGAAATTTCTCGCAGAACTCACTGAATAGCTGAGGACACATAATATGTCAACACGTTTTTCCAGTAATAAAAATACGTTTGTCAAATCCAAAGCTTTAGCCCTGAGCATTCTGTTCACAGGCTCTTAAGTATTTTCTTAAGTCCATCCCTCATCAGCAAAATAATTATGCAAAAACTTAACTTTGAAGTCAAATTACTCAGGTGGCTACCTAAGAGCTTTGCCGAACCAGATCCTCAAATCCCACATTATGCACAGAATTCAGTGGGAATGGCCCCCCAGTTAGAGAGCAGAAAATTTGCCTTACAATGCTTAGAAACACCAGTATCTCTGTGGCTGAAATAGAGGTCATCCGAGCTGCCTGGAAACCATTGCAGTGCAAGTAACACATGCTGCTCTGTGGGGTTTATGGCAATGGCAGAGACCTGCTCAAACCTGTTCAGAATAATGGGTGTTAAATACACTGATCAAAACTTTGCATCGCCCTGAGGATCCGAGGGATGTGTCCATTGACCCTCTGATTTTTCAAATGTGAGGCACAGGCTGCTAGAAAGAGGTTTTCTGGGGGCTGAGCTGAGGTTCACTGGAGGTCCCTGGAGCTGCATTGATCTCCCTGTTGGTGCTGTGTCGATAGGATGCACAGAGCAGGCTCCTCCTGTGAGATATTTCTATCAGGCAGCTGAGCAGAAGAGCGTTTGCTAAAGAGCTCTGGTTACAAAATTGATTACAGTGTACGGGCACAAAGGGACTCCAGAAGCAGACAAAAATACCAGAGTAGCTTGCTGAGGATGTACAAGATTAATATCACAAGGCTGGTTAGCTCAGAGAGGTAAGGGGGCTTAGACCCAAGGATAATTCCATTTGTCATGTATCATAGCACACATCCCCTTCCCAGTGTGTTACCATTATAAATGTCAGCTGTGCATCTGTGAGATTATTGTTGAAATCATTTTATCATGCTACAGCTCATAAAAGCATTCTGTGCCTAAAACCAGGCTGTGTTATCAGGAAAGCCTCGTTTTAATATGATTGTTTTGATGGTGTTGTAACAGGATCAGAGCTGATGCCCAAAGCTCTTTCCACCAGAATAGTTGGAGGAATATGGTGGTTTTTCACCTTAATCATAATCTCATCCTATACTGCCAACCTGGCTGCCTTCCTGACCGTGGAGAGGATGGAATCTCCCATCGACTCGGCGGATGACCTGGCAAAGCAAACCAAGATCGAGTACGGGGCCGTCAGAGATGGATCCACCATGACCTTCTTCAAGGTAAGGCAGTCCCTGGCAGCTGCGGCGCCGGCGCCGCTCCCGAGGCTCCAGCGGGGCCGGGAGGCGGAGCCGCAGGCTCCCGAGGGATTGCAGCGGTAGAGCCATAGCATCCCCAGGGATGGGAGAAGGTAAATACACCCGGTACCCCAGCCACAGTGGATCCTTCAGCACCTTCAGATCCTTCAGGAATGTACAACCCGACAGGTTTCCCTCAGGACATGTGGAAAACCCGGCAGTGAAGTGCAGTGAGGGGTAAACCCATCTGCCTCTGATGAGAGGCAGGGCATGGATATGGGGATATTCTCCTCCAGCTGGGATCCTATTTCCTTCCAGCCACTTCACTAAAAAGGAGCTGGAAAAGTCTGCTTCCCCTTTTGAAAGCCACATTTTACCATGGTAATTCCACAGGGAAAAATGCACGTGTGTTTGTCCCTTTTTTTAATGCTCCATGGTCAATATTACCCAGCATATCAATACAGGGGCCACACACACCTGAACACATCTGCAAGTGAAGACTTTCTGTGGCTAATTGTTTAGTAGACAACTGTGATAATTGTGTCTTTTTTCTTTTTCTTAATTATTAGTATTAATTACATATAAAATGGATAATCTCATAAAATGTCAGTGTAAAAGCCAACAAGCTATAAATACAGAATACATGCACAAAAATCCTGTGACAGTCAGAATTAATTAGCAGCTTCATCAGCAGCCTCAGCAGGAAAGTCAGGCTTAGGATGAGCCCGGATCAGGCTTTTCCCTGTGGCGTCTGAGGGTGGTGTTTACGGAGTCTCACACACAGAGCCTTTGAAGGGGATGAGACTCTGCGGGAAGCAGTGGGGAAAAACAACATCTGTGACAAGAGATCCCTCCCTCTCTGGGGACATCCCAAAAGGCAAAAATCAAAACTTCCTGTGTCCCTTGCTCCAGGTGACCCTGCTCTGGGACCTGGGTGATCTCCAGAGGTCCCTTCCAACCACAACCATCCCGGGATTCTGGGATTCTGTGTAGTCTGTCCCTGCTGGTACTGCCAAGGGTGAACTGCCCCTGTCAAGGCTCTCCTATGGCTGAACAGAAATGTTTCCTTGCTGAAAGAAAAACACCAACTGCAGCATTTTGCTCTAGGTGAGCCCCTGAAATGATGAGCTGACATTTCCACTGAGATGGAAACCCACCTGGAGATATTCCAGTAAGGCAAGCTCTGGATTCTCCTCTGGCTCTTCCAGGCCCAAAGAAGCCCACTGTCATGGATATTCTGAAGTCAAATTTAGCTTCAGAGACAAAACTTCAAACCCTGTTGCATCCCTGCATTTCTAGAGGAAATGGGTCCTGAAGCTCAACATGAGAAGCTCCAAACAAATTTCCTAGAGCTGTTTTTAGTTTTACACTGATTTCTTTTTGCACCATTAATCCCACAGGCATAAATATGTAGGCTTAAAAGCATGTGAGCTTCTAAAAGAAAGCCTTCAGACAAGGTGGTTTAATATTTATGCACTACATGTGCCAGCTTACTTGTGCCTGAAATACATGTGCACAGAAGCACAGGGGAGGGACAGTACAGAAAGTGGGGATGGATTCCCTGGCAGAGGGACGGTGACACAGTGAAAGTGTGTGAAAAATGCAATGTATCACACTTGTAAACACTGGGTGTTTTATCAAAGGTGTTATGATTTTTACTACAGATGCATCTCCAGGTCCTCACAAGATTAGGAGTTCTTTGTCCTGCCCAAAACTTGAAATAAAAAATCCTGGAGTAGCTCTCTGTACAAAAACGGCTACTTCTGCCTGCAAAGGAAGGCTCTGACTTTGCCTCCCTCAGACTGTGAAATGCTGCATCTACTTCTTGAGCTAAATAAACACACACACCCCAGGGAGGGGCCTGGGGACTGGGAGAAGGCAGCAGGAGGGAATTCAGGAAGCAGGAGAGAATTCAGGCAGCAGTTACTCCACTCCCGCACTCCTCCCAGGGGACAGCACAGTTCCAGCAGCTCTGCCGTAACATTCCAGACTCTGGGAGCTGTCCTGTCCCCGGGAGTGCTGAATTGCTGAGAGCATGGAGAGAGAAAGGAGGGATCAGCACCACGGGCTGCGGCAGCAGCAAAAACACCCCGAGGGAGTGAGGCGCAGGGCTGGGCTGCCCTGGGAAGGGGCATGACCTCGAGTGCTTTCTCTGCTGCAAGATGTGATTTGTCAGATCAAATAGTACTAAAGCCAAGAAATGCCAAGGGGAACAGATTGTTTTCAGACCAACATTTTTCAAAGCAAACCACAACGTGCTGGGCATTCCTCACTGTGGAGGGGACAGGAACAAGGGAGCGATGTGTAGGACACGAGGGGCAAAGCCCAGACCCCTCTGGTTTCCAGGACTGTATGGGACACACATGGAAAAAAGGGTTTCTGGAGACATCAGGCACAGAAAAAACATAAAGCAGACTCCAAAGAGCTTTGATTTAGGACTTTGTGCTCAAAGTAGCAGCAGGAAGCCCCTGGAAGATGAGATTACACAGTGTAACTGCTGGATAGGACAGAGATCAGGAAGCATATACAAAAGCAAGGTACTCCCACTGCTTCTCTGAAAGCTCCATTTGCATTTATTCAAGCTGACATCACTTGTACTTAGTGGTGTCTGTAATGCACGTGCTAACAGCTGTGATTGCCCACTAGGAATGCCTAGCACCGGTGTCCTTGTCACAAGTTTCCCCAGAAAAACATTATTATAA
This sequence comes from Nicator chloris, assembly GCA_013400495.1. NCBI lineage: Eukaryota > Metazoa > Chordata > Aves > Passeriformes > Pycnonotidae > Nicator > Nicator chloris. The sequence continues at coordinate 126,213 of WAAE01021774.1, forward strand.
AGATGAAATATTTTTCAAGGAAGTCACTTTTCTGTAGTGAATTTTAGCCAGACAGTGGGAGGAATGAAAACAAAAACAATTGGAATTATTTGCGGGGAGAAAATGGAGTTCTGACTTTGAAAGGAACCTCAGAATCAGCCTCCTTCCTGTGTAGAGATGCCAGATATGGCCAGAGCAGATGAAAATACCCCAAAAACAAGGCCTGAGCAGCTCAGGGCAGTTAAGCCTTGTAGGAGGGTAAGCCTACAGCACCTCAAGCAGCATTGCCCATCTGTGGGAATGGCCAAATCTGGGAGAAGTCCAGTTGAAGGCAAGATGTTTCCCATCCACGTGCAGTGACACACATTTATTTCTCCAGACTGCTGTCCTGCTCTGTTTCCAGCATGTCCATAAATCTTCCACTGCTTTCTTGCCCCTCCATCATAACAGAACTTTGTCCTGTGTTGCGACTTGTGCCAGCTCCTGCCTTCTAAAATGCAGATGTGTTTCCACTGAAATTAATGAAAATTCAAAGGCCAAAATTTGGCACAGGATCCATCCTGACAAAAAAATGGGAGCTGGCAAGTTGAGAAGCCAAGGCCTTTCTTACAAACTCTTCTGAGTAAGGAATACATCCTTCCACTAAATTCACTGTCAGACTCAGTCTAGCACATAAACATAGCATCAATTTCCAAAATATTCACAACTGAGCTATAAAAATGGTTCCTACTTGTTTCACCAAATTTCACCAAACTGAGGTGGAATTCGGGTGACATTCACAGGTATTGAATTTACAGATGAGGCATATTAACATTTAAAGCTCAAACAACCAGAAAATCAACTTCCCACAGGAATCCCCCCAAAGCTGGTGTTTAAAACTGAGCCTGGAATCAGATGAGATGGCTGTAAACCAGAGGCAGGGCTTGAGGGACTGAGGAGATGCTGCCCTTAACCCCTGTGGCAAATATCCTTAAATCTGATTGCAATGGGAAGCACAAAGCAGGATTTTATTTGGTCTGTTTCTCAAACTTTATCCCTGAATTATGTGACTTCTAGGCAAGTGATATGAACACAGCAGGTGCAGATGAATGCTTTGTTCATCACCAGGCTCTTGGAGCAGTGGGTGTGCCCCAACAGGCGGGAGCAGAGGGTCCCAGGGCAGCAGTGTCCCAGGGCAGCAGTGTCCCAGGGCAGCAGTGTCCCAGGGCAGCAGTATCCCAGGGCAGCAGTGTCCCGGGGCAGCAGTGTCCCAGGGCAGAGGTGTCCCAGGGCAGAGTTGTCCCAGGGCAGCGGTGTCCCAGGGCAGCACTGTCCCAGGGCAGCAGTGTCCCGGGGCAGCGGTGTCCCAGGGCAGCGGTGTCCCGGGGCAGCGGTGTCCCAGGGCAGCGGTGTCCCAGGGCAGCGGTGTCCAGCTGCGCTGGGTCAGCTGCCTGTGTGCCCCAATCCAGGGAACAGCATGGGCCCAGAAAACTTCAGAGCACTTCACAGCCAGGCCAGTATGAAGTTCCTGGCACTGCAAAGAAAGTGGGAAACAGCAAGAGATTCCTCAGCATAAAGCCCAGTAAGAGGGAAATGCTGCTGGAAGGCAAACCCTGGCACTGATTCCCTGTCACTCCGCATGTGGTACCGGCATTGAGGCCGGGGAGGCTGAGGAACATTTGGCGAGTGCAGTCGGGGTGCTGGTGTGATTCTGTGCCCCCTTCTCTCTCTGCAGAAATCCAAAATCTCGACGTACGAGAAGATGTGGGCATTCATGAGCAGCAGGCAGCAGACGGCGCTGGTGAAGAACAACGACGAGGGCATCCAGCGCGTGCTCACCACCGACTACGCCCTGCTCATGGAGTCCACCAGCATCGAGTACGTGACCCAGAGGAACTGCAACCTCACCCAGATCGGGGGGCTCATCGACTCCAAGGGCTACGGCGTGGGCACCCCCATTGGTAAGAGGTTCCGGGGCTGAGCTGCTGGGGAGCACACCCACAGTGTCCCCTGAGGCAAATGATTCAGTCAGTCCTGGGATCTCGGAAACAGAACAAGTGAGAATGGATTCACACTGACAAAAATGGGTTAGGTGGGATATTGGGAAGGAATTCCTCCCTGTGAGGGTGGGAAGGCCCTGGCACAGGGTGCCCAGAGAAGCTGTGGCTGCCCCTGGATCTCTGGAAGTGTCCAAGGCCAGGCTGGACAGGGCTTGGAGCAACCTGGATAGTGGAAGGTGTCCCTGCCCACCTGACTGGAAGGGCTTTAAGGTCCCTTCCCACCCAAACCATTCTGGGATTCAGTATGTACACCAAAGAAAACTGCTTACTCAAAACACTGAAATCCCTGATGCAGAACCTTGCAGTTGGTCCTCACTGTTCTTCAGTACTGCTCTGAGGTCATGAAATAAATCAGAAATTCATCTCCTTTAATGCAGGGCTTTAAGACTCCCAATTTCTCTGAACTCTTTCTCACAGACCTTTTCTAGTATGTCTAGTACCCTTCCTAAGATCTTCTAATTGTGCAGCATTAAAAATTGTGTCAGATTTTTGTGCTGTGCACTTGTGAACAGTTGGCACTGGGGAGCCAGGTTTTGTCCTGCGTTCATAGAATTATGGAACCACAGAAGGGTTTGGGTTGGAAAGAATCTCAAAGCCCATGCAGTGCCACCCCCTGCCATGGGCAGGGACACCTCCCACTCTCCCAGGTTGCTCCAAGCCCTGTCCAGCTGGGGATTGGTTCCCATTGCTTGACAGAGCAGATATAAGTGAGGGAGAAACATCTCTGCACTTGGAACTGTCATTCTTTGTGGTGCTGAGCACCGCAGACAGATTGTCACAAACATGACATCCCAAGTATATTTTTCCACTGGCTGTGTGAGAACAGCCTTGGCACCCTGAGGAAAGTGATACAAAAGCTAAAATCCCCAAGAATGACAAACTCATGGCAAGAGTTTCCTTGTGGTTATAAAGCTGCCACACTTTAAACCAAGAACAATGAAGGAATAATTGGAACAGATGGCAATCCTCAGAGACAGTGCAACCATTGGAAATGCAGCTGTGAAATATATTTATAAGAAGTTTCTTGTATGAGAAGTGCACCTTTTTCTTTTTAAGAAAAACCTGCAAAATTCAGGGGAATCGATATCCCAAAGCACTGTGGAATAATCCAGCACCATCAAGCACCTCAAAAACAATGGATTTCATAAACAAGATAAACCTGCCACTACTCAGAGGGACCCCCAAGGCTCTGTTATTTCTCTCAGAGCATTCAAGAGTATTGATTGCAGAGGCAGTATGGAAAATTTAAAAAAAAACAAAAAGGCTTGTCTGTGACCCTTAACACCAGATCTTCAGCAAGGCTTAACAGGCCTGCAGGGGAATGTAACACCACAGGGCCTGTCACTCCAGAATTTCCAGTGAGAGAGCTAGACAACACCTTATAGCTCCTGAACAAACAGGGAGGAGAATTCTTGAAGCCAGGAAATGTATTATTTTATCAGAGCATCTTCTGCAAGTAAAATACAGCAGTTACAGGCATCAGGAGGAATTTCCCCATGAAAAGGGTGGCCAGGCACTGGCAGGGAGGTTTGGAGTCCCCATCCCTGGAGGTGTCCAGGAAAGGCCTGCGCATGGCACCCAGTGCCCTGGGCTGGGGACAAGGTGGGGATCAGTCACAGGGCAGACTCGATGTTCTCAGTTCTTTTCCACCCTCAATGATTCTGGGATGTGTCAGGGCAGGTTTAACTCCAGGATCAGTGCCAGTGCTGATGCAGGTAATTCTAACACTACAGCTCTTCCCAGTTCCTTGGGAGTCTGGTAAGAAAGTAGATAAATGCATTCCTTGGCCTAAGAGGTTTGTTAAAAGCTCAGAGGCCATAATTTATGTGCCAAATATTTGAAGAGGTGTGGAGATGGATTTGTGGGTGGTGTTAGAGCTGTAAATAAACCACCACCAGTGCAGCTCTCCAGGCTCTCTTGACAAACTCTAAAAGCCCGTGCAGAAATATAGAGGTGCCTGTTGCCCTCCAGATGAATTGTGGTAATCCTGATAGCAACATAAACACCACAAAAAGAGTGAACAACCCAAGAAATCCTGTGTTGTGACTCTGGCTGCTCCACTTTACCTCCCAGCTGTGTCCTTCCAGACAGGGGAAATGGATGAGTCCTGCAGCCTTACACATTGCAGGGGACAAGCCTCTCCTAAGGCACAAACAATTCTGCTGTCTCTTCTGTGAGGTACTGCTGTTTTCAGGGGTAATAATTTGCTCCTCTGTGCAAAGCCAGTTCTTGGAGGTGTTTCTGGCCTGTTCTCTGTGCTGTTATTTTTGGGTCTTTAACAGCGAGCACATAAACCATCCATTCTTACAGCAGGCACGTTTTCCTCTCAGAGCTGGCTGCCTCCAGCAGTGCTGTTCTCTGGCTTCCCAGATGGATTTGGGATAGTCTGCCACGTCTCCTGGCAGCTGTGGTCACAGCATGGCCCAGTGCTGGCAGTGCTCTGCCCCAGCAGCAGCTGAGTGTTGGCACAACAAATGAGGAGCTGCAATGTTTCTCATGCTGGTTCTCCTCAGACAGGGCTGGGGATGAAGGAAATGGAGAGCAGCCAGGGGGATGCGTATCCATGGGATAAGTATTTTTAACAGTGTCCTGCACAGCAAAATAAGGAGGAAAACTGAAGCTGTGAGGCCGAATTTCCAAGGCTATTCTGATACACAAGGACTCAGGAGTTGTGCCTCAGTGAGATTTTTCTGAAGTGCCACGTGATCCCTGCAATTCTGGCACACCATCTGCCTGAAAGCTTGGTTTGCATTGATGGAGTTGAGTTTGCCACACCTTTAATGTGCAGCAAAATGTGACTTTGGTTAAATAGCGGTTGAAGAAAATCTGAGAATCACAGAATCACAGAATGGCCTGGATTGGGAGGGACCTTAAAACCCACCCAGTGCCACCCCCACCATGGGCAGGATCATCTTCCACTGTCCCAGGGTGCTCCAAGCCCCATCCAGCCTGGCCTTGGACACCTCCAGGGATCCAGGGGCAGCCACAGCTTCTCTGGGCACCCTGTGCCAGGGCCTCAGCACCCTCACAGGGAAGAATTTCTTTCCAATATTCCATCTAACCCTTCCCTCTTGCTGTGGGAAGCCATTCCCCTGTGTCCTGTCCCTCCACATCTTATTAATGTGCTACTAAAGAAGGGGAAAGGGTGGGCAGGACTAGCTGCAGGGCTTTCAGCTCTGCATTTCAGCCCAGACTCAGAAAGTTTCCAGCTGTAGGGAGCCCAGCACGGCAGGATTTGGGAGCACTCATGTGCCTTTGGAGCCAAAGAGCATCTCACAGAATCACAGAACCATTCTTGCAAGCTCCTGCTCCTTGCTCTCACAAAATCCTGGTCCCACAAAGAAAAGTCTCTCTTGCAAACACAGGCTGCAGGATTTTGGAAGATGGAGAGGCTGAGCAGAGTGTGTGAGAGCAAATCTAAGCAGACTGAGTGTGACCCCACTCCTCGCCAGACACTGCCCAGGCCCATAAAGCTGCAGAGCCTGCACACACACCATTTAGCAAATGGTGGCCTGAAAACCAAAAGCATGAAATTGTTGCTATTTTCAGCCTGCGAGGCAGCTATTGTTGCAAATGGCAATAAAAAGGACTTGTCCACATGGTGTTCTTACAAGCTGTAGGTAGCTGAGGTGGAGCTGTGGGTGGTGCAGGTGTAAATGAGAAGAGAAAGTGTCCGAGTGACTGTGGACTCCTCTGAGGCAGCCACTCATTCACAGGCCACAGGAAAAACCAGCAGATGCTGAAGTCAATGGAAGGGATGCAAAGTGGAAATTCTCAAAGAGTGCTCACAGCAATATTCAAATATGATGTGGAGGAATGCCTTAGCAAGAAAACACTCTGCCAAGGCTTAAATAAATCTCACTAGGAGACCCTAAAATTATCATGAATTCTCAAATAACTGCACCAATGGAGCCTTCTGCTTCCCAGTCCCCAGGGCAGACACCAGCAGAGATTCCCCTTCCCACCTCCAGCCTTTCCAGCTGGAATAATCCCTCCTGTGAGAGGGGAGGCTTCTGCCTCAGATGGTCGCAGCTGCTCCCTGCCAGCACTGCCAGGCCTCGCTGTCCCCTTGCAGGGTCCCCGTACAGGGACAAGATCACCATCGCCATCCTGCAGCTCCAGGAGGAGGGCAAGCTGCACATGATGAAGGAGAAGTGGTGGCGAGGCAATGGCTGCCCCGAGGAGGACAGCAAGGAGGCCAGCGCCCTCGGGGTGGAGAACATCGGGGGCATCTTCATCGTGCTGGCGGCGGGGCTGGTGCTGTCCGTGTTCGTGGCCATCGGCGAGTTCATCTACAAATCGCGCAAGAACAGCGACATCGAGCAGGTGAGTGAGCCTGCCCTGCCCCCGCCAGGCCGAGCTCTGTGCACCGGGAGGGCTCTGCAGCACAGCCCTCCCTGCTGCAGTGCACATTTCCCACTGCTGAACTCTCACCAGGTGTTCCTGGCTCTAATGACAAATAATTTATTAATGAGAACAGGGAAGTGCCTCACCCACGGTGCAATTAGTGCTGCATAGCAGGGCAGTGCAGAACAAGGGCAATTAATTTCTCAAACAGTTTCTGCTCGAACTTCAGGACTTCCGGGATAAATTACATTGGAAAGGAATAAAACACAACTGGGCTATTGGGTTTTTTATATGGCATTAACACAAGCCCCTTGAGTAACGCAAGAAAGCAAATCCAAATCCCAAGAGTCATTTTCCTCTTGCTCTAGAAAGCATCTTTTTTCAGAGCCAAGGGTTTACAAGCTGGGCTGAAGGATGCACTTCAAAGCAGAGAGATCTACTGAGAGGTGATGGATGCTATTGTAAAGTAAGATCACAGAGCCAAAGAAATTCTGGTTATAGCTCCACTGAAGTAATGAGCAATTTAAAAGGGCAGAGGGAAAACAAAGGAAATGCTGTCTGTAAATCACGCCATGAGCGTTCCAGTGGTTTGTGACAAGGGATCAGTCCTTAAAATCGAGTGTAAACACCCCTTTAGAGAATCACCAGCCCTGTGAAAGAGGCAGGGCTGACCAGGAACTTGGGCAGTGTTCCTAAGCTGTCAGCCAGCCCCTCCTGCCCCGGGGCAGGTTGTCCTGGCTCTGTCCTGGACCCTGCTGTGGCCCTGTTTGGCCGCTCTTATCTCCAGCAGGACTTTCCCGAGGGACAAGGGGACCCCACTCTGCAGGACCAGGAGCTGACCCTGAATCCCCAGAGGTTCCCATTTCCTCACTCCAGGCTCCCACCTCGAAGTGGATGAAGTTCTCTTTGCACTTTGAGGTGGGAAAGGCAGGAGCTTTTCCATGGGGGATTGCCCCTCGCCATCCAGGGTGTTATCCTACAAGGGTGGTGACATAAATGCCAAGAGTGGCTCTTGAGGAAAGACCCTCCCCAAGGGCAGCAGGGGTGAGTGAGAGGAGAAGGGCACATTTTGAACTCGCTCTGGGAGGTGCAGTTTGCATTGAAAGTAGTGTCACTCTCCATAAGAAACAGATGCAGGCCATGGAGCAATCCCAGGACATGTCAATCAAAGGGTCCCTGGTCTGGGATAAGGCAGAGATAAAGGATTAATGTATTTGCACATATTGCAGCTTTCTAATTAGTACTTTAGCCCATTTTAGCACAAAATGCATAAAAATGTATTGGTATCTTTGTTTTGTTCATGTCTTGGGAGATGGTTTATTCAAATACATTTTGGAGAACAGTTGCAGCTAATTAAAGTATTTAGTATCATTAAAATGTTTGGTTTAAGTGCTAACATGGTGCAGAATATCCCGGAAACTTTGCAGGAGTCTGTGCAAGGCAGTGCCTCCCTGAAGCCAGGACTGAAGCAGACCTAAAGCTTTAGGCCAGGGGAGTTAATTTACTGAGCAATATGTGGGGTGAATAACACAGAATTTGGGGTTGCACACGTGTGCACACACCCCCCATTTCTGCACCTGCGCTGCTGCTGCACAGCAAGGTGTTGCTTAATAATTAGAATCATTAAGTGAGTTAATGTGGCATACCCTACTTCTTTTCCAGAAGTAATTTCACAGAGAGCACAATACCAGTGACTCCAGTGTTCCTCTCTGGTTTCTCTGGGATTATTTTCTCTTTTCCCTGGTGAGATAAGCAGCTTAGATGAAAAATCCTGTGCAGGGTGTGTTATCACTAAGCTAATCCAAAGCATTGTCGAATACAATCTGTGACTTTTCTGTTTCCATAAGTGGAGTCTCTTTTGATTTAAATGGCTTTCGAATCATTCTCATGCTTGTTTTCAATTTTGCTTTGTTCATTTATTTACTTTCTCCATTTCTCTTCTCTTGCATGCAAGGCCTTTTGTTTCTTTTACGGACTGCAGTGTAAGCAACCCCACCCGTCCAACTCCACCTCTGGCACCACCTTATCCACGGAGTTAGACTGTGGCAAGTTAATCCGGGAGGAGCGAGGGATCCGAGCACAGCCCTCGATCCACACGGTGTAGTCAGGAGAGGACCAAGGTGTGTCCGGGGAGAGCATCACACCGAGGCAGGGCTCAGCACTGCCAAGGGTTAACACAGGGGATAAACTGATCGAGAGTAAATTGCCAAAGCCCTGAAATCCGGGCAGTTTAAATGTGTGTCACAGGAAATAATTACACCCCCAGCAGGGAGCTCATGTCAGAATTATCACAGTCCCTCATGTGCAATTGTCACCTTGTCATTTCCCAAGGTAACTCACCTGCTTCAGGTAAGAAAAAGTATTTACCTCCTTTTCATCTCCTCCCCAGCCTGAGCTGAACAGTGGCAGCCTCGTTACTGAAAGCAGGAATGAACATCCAGCTTGGTCTCTGCTGCAAGTGGGCCAGGCAGCTCTGAATTCAGGAACCTCCCAAACACCCTGCAGGGCTCCATTAACTTTCTGAACCCCTCTTACAAGCGGCCAGAGATGTTGAGCTGGCATCTCTTATTCCCTGTGTCAATGTTTAATGAATTTTAATTCCTCCATTTAAAATTCATTACTCAAAGCCTGCAAGTAACTATCACAGCACAAAATCAGAGCCATCAGTTACGTTTTATGCCATGTAACCACTGGGGGCATATTCAACAGGAGCACCCTCAGGCGACACCCGCACAGACCATTAATAGAGTAACTCCGTTGTCTTGTTTGAGCAATCCATGGCGTTCATTTGTAACAGAGAAAACTCCTTTGCGGGAAAATCGGGTGACAGTCTATCTCAGACAGCCAAGCCCCGGCATTGCTTTGCCTGTTGAACCGTGGTGGGATGTTTTGTGGAGGAGGCTGGCACTGGATGTGCAACTGGATCTTACACCCTGCAAGGACAACACTTGGATTTCCTCCAGCCCTCAGCCAGTCAGGGACTGACAGGGCAGGGGACAATGGACTAGATGTGGTTTTGCCACCAAAAAACATATGTCAACAATGTGAGATGCACAAAGCATGCAGAAATGCCAGCTCAAGGGATGCCATGTGCTGTGGCAAATCGCAGTGTTCCCAAACACATTTACCTGCATCCCATTGTATCCCAGATGCCCATCAGTCTCACCAGCCCATCTCCCTCCCCTCACCCCTCACCATCATTTTATGTTTTCCTGCTCAGTGGAGCTCCTGCTCATCACACAAGTTACTGCTCTCTTTTCCAGGGGCCATTTCTGGAGCGGGCCATTCTGCAGTCAGGGCCCTTGCTGGAGTGGATGCATTCACACCTAAAGAGTGAAACCCCTGAATGGTTTCTGTGTACCTGGCTCCTGAGGACAGCCAGAGCAAACGGTGCCCCGTGATTTCCTCTCACCCCTGTTCCAGTGCTGATGCTGCTGGCAGCAGGCTGGAGTGGTTTGTGACAAAGCTGTGCTGCTGGCAGCTCAACTGTACCAATTCTCCTCTGCTCATCCAGGGGTGGCAGTTTATGCTGCACTCCAGATGCTGCCAGAAATTGCCTTGCTCAGAATGGTCTCTTAACTTGTTTGAATGGGGGCTTGAAAGCTTTGGCTCTCCATAAAATGCTCCTTCTTGCCAGCAAAGACCTGAATTAGGTCCTCTGAATACCTGATTTAAGAAAACACTTTATTTTCAGCTTCTCAGTAGAAGAGACTTAAAACTAATTAAATTCAGTTCCTCTCAACTCTCAGAGGAGAAGGAAGATGCCTAATGTGTTTATCTCCATCATTGCTCCACGCAAGAAATCCTCTGGGTTGCAGCTTGGACCGGTTTTGTAATTGTTCCTTAGATTAGTGCCGGATCCAGGACGTTTTTGTCACTGCTGGGTAAACATTTTCCCAGCTGTCAGTCCCACAGCCCCGTTGGCAGTGACAGCCGTCGTTCCCTGGGTTTAGCTGTCCCACAGACAGCCCCACAGGCTGAGAGCAATTCCCTGGGGGAATTCCAAAGCAGCTCCTGCTATCCCTGACAGAGCCTCATCCCTAGCTACAAAAAGAGTTATCAAAAACCAGCGCTGGTGTTCAGGTGATGTGGGAGACCAGCAAGCAGCTTTACTGATTTTTCTTGTGAACAGAGCACAAAGGAACGGTTCCTGTAAGTGGGGAAGTGTTAAATTAATCCCTGGCTTACCGTCACACTGTTTTGACAGTCACTGCTCAATAGACTCAGGCAGGTTACAGGAGTTAATTTGAGGGTCTCCTCATGCCATCAGTGACAGAATATCCACACAGACGCTTAACATGCCCCAGCAGCAGTGTGCTCACTAAAATAAACTGTTTTGGATATGTTTCCTTCCGTGCAACAATAAATCAAATTTCTTTCAGCACAAGACACAGATCAGTGTCCCAGCTATGGGTGCAGGAGAAAAATCCTGACTTCTGCACTTCCTCCTCTGTCCCTGAGCTGCTCAGGAGTTCTTCCAGAATGAAATCTGCCCCACATCCTTTGATTTTCACAGTTCTCAGCACTTCAACAGCACACTATGTTTGGAGTGGCTTCTTTATTGTTATTTGGTTGGTTTTGCAAGGTATTAATAAAATGCCTTGTCCTCAGTGGTAGCCCAGTAGCAGAAGCAACAGATTGATAAATCCTGACTACAACTCTGTTTTTTCATTGTTCCTACTTTATGTTATTTATTTATATATTTATTTTTAATTCTTTATCTGTAATTCTCCTAAAGCCTAGCACAGACCTCTGCATGGGAGTGTAAGGAAGGATTTGGGAGCTTCATGACTAAGCTTTAGCAGCTGCTGAAATGACCAAATAGCACAGAGGAAGAGCCCCAGATCATACAGAGAGCAGAACCTGTTCTGTTGTTAAAGGACGATATTTCCTTTTAAATTCCATGGCCTGCAGCATTTTGACACTGCCAGAATGAGGAAGTTAAGCTGGCTGACAGCAAAATGTTAAATTCATTATTAAGTTGTAAAAGGGATTGATCTGTGCCCACTCTGCTCTCGTTCTGGGCAGACCTCAGCAGTGGACTGACCAGCATGGAAAAAAAGGGGGTTTAAAAGCAACCCTTTCAGTCTGGCCACCTAAATATGAGACAAAAAAACAGTGTATTACCCTTTTAAATCAAATTTTAATTCAACATTCCCAATTTGAAGGCTGCTTTACAGGTGCTGCTCAGAGGGCTTGGGTTTGGACTCAGAGGTCTGGGGCTTCCCCCTAGGGTGAGTTCCTTGTCCATGGCTTTCTTATAAACCCCACACCATTCTGGCTGAGGCTGTGCTCACTCTGCACCACTTTTCCTAGGAATAACTTGAAGTCCTCCTGATCATAATTGTTTTAAAATTCAAAGCAGTTGGAAGTGGGGACATTGGCCACACCACAGATCAGATATTAAAAACCTCCCAGCAATATGTTCTGCGTATCTCTGTGCAGATGCAAAATTAACTTCACGGGGCTATTTTGTGGAGATGAATGTGAAAGGCGTTGTGGTTATTGCACAGTCTGAGTAATAGGAATCCTTTTGGAAAATTAAAGTACCAGCCTATTAACAAGGCAGTAAAATGCACTCTTTCACCTGCAGAAATCATCCCTGTCTGCAGTATGCAGAGAGTAATGGCTGGGATGAAATACAACACATTAGGAGGTTAGTGAGAAACACAGAGAAAGAAAATTTTAAAAAAAGACTGACCAATCCTATAAAGGGTTAATAGCATCCTGTCCGTATTTACCACGGCGTTCTGGATTCACTTTGTAATCCAGATTTTAAAAACTCAATTAAAGCTGAGACCACAGAGAGCAATAATCCAGGCCAAGTCAGCCACTGAGAGCATTTGGGTTCATTAGTTGGGGAATCAGTGGCGCCGCTCTCCAGCAAAGCCTGGAGCAATACTGAAAGGGTGTAAGGGTGTTGGGAGGATGTCTGCCACTCCTGCTGCCTCCAGGGGGAAGGAGCGCTGGAATGCTGGATTATATTATACAAAGGGAGGGTATTTAAATGTTAATTGCAGCAGCACAGGCCTGGCTACCAGAGCTGTCATTTGAAAGGACAGCAGTGCCCTGCCCTGGCTGTGCCTGTTGACTCTGGGCAGTGGCACGAATTAACGGGAGTTTCATTGCCCTCGGAATTGTAGATGAACAAAAATGAAGCAGCTCAGAGAAGGAGCATATTGAGCTACAAATCTGCCACGGTCTGGGGTCTCAGCCTGCAGCCCAGCACACGAGGCCAAGGTGGCACACACAGGACACAAAATTCACACCCACACTGGGGCACTGAGGGCAGGAGCTCCCTGCAGAACCACTCACACTCTTTATTCAGCTTGGTGAAGGAAAGGGGCTTAAAGTTTCGTTTACCCCTGCTGCCCTCACTTGATTTTATATATAAATAATCTATTCATGCATATTTGCACAGAACAATTATTGTGGGGTTTTTTTGCAGAGCCAGATACTTCCACTTAAAGGCTACTTGTATTTCTTTGTGTTATATGTAATTATTCCAGCTGTGGATTTTAAAAGATGTTTCCACTTACCCCAAATGTCTTTGTTAATGTTGTGATGGTGGGAAGAACGAAGATCTCTTCTTTGTTTCCAAGCCATTCAGCTCCCTTATTCTTGTGGTAATTATCTCCTTCCTTCAACACACGATATTTGAAAAGATTCTTTCCAAAGAAAAGAAGATTGAGGGCTGCGCTATATTTGACAAATGTCTGTTCGTTTCATGAGGGGAAAATAACTAAACCACAAAGAAATCTTCAAAAAACTCTTCTTTGTTTTCTCCAGCATGCTCATGGGTTTTTGTGACTAAGGTATATGATGTTTAAAATGAGATGTTTTCTCTTGTGAGGTCAGGGGGCAAATGAGCAAGGGTAAGTTTTGTGATGTGAAGCCACCAAAATATCGCAAAAGCGCCTCTGGGGAATTTCGGAAACATTCATAAGCAGCTTTAGTTGAGCCAAAGTTAAATGAAAGTCAGTGGAAGCTGAGTTAGGGAAAAACCCCTGCTGTGTGCAGTCACCTGTTGTATCCAGGGATTTATTCCAAGCTGGATCTTCTGAGGAGCTTCCTGAGCCCCGTGAGGGCCAGGCCAAACTTTGGCGTCTCCTGAGGGCCAGGCTGAATTTTGGCCTCTCCTGAGGGCCCAGGCCAAGCTTTGGCCTCTCCTGAGGGCCCAGGCTGAGCTTTCGCCTCTCCTGAGGGCCCAGGCCGAGCTTTGCCCTCTCCTGAGGGCCCAGGCTGAGCTTTGCCCTCTCCTGAGGGCCCAGGCCGAGCTTTGCCCTCTCCTGAGGGCCAGGCCGAGTTTTGGCCTCTCCTGAGGGCCCAGGCCGAGCTTTGCCCTCTCCTGAGGGCCCAGGCCGAGCTTTGCCCTCTCCTGAGGGCCCAGGCTGAGCTTTGTCCTCTCCTGAGGGCCCAGGCTGAGCTTTGGCCTCTCCCGCTGAGCTTTGCCCTCTCCTGAGGGCCCAGGCCGAGCTTTGCCCTCTCCTGAGGGCCAGGCCGAGCTTTGCCCTCTCCTGAGGGCCCAGGCTGAGCTTTGCCCTCTCCTGAGGGCCCAGGCCGAGCTTTGCCCTCTCCTGAGGGCCCAGGCTGAGCTTTGCCCTCTCCTGAGGGCCAGGCCGAGTTTTGCCCTCTCCTGAGGGCCCAGGCCGAGCTTTGCCCTCTCCTGAGGGCCAGGCCAAGCTGTGGCCGGGCTCTCTGCAGCGGGAAGTGTTTAATGCCATCCCCTCTCCCCACAGTGTCTTTCTTTCAACGCCATCATGGAGGAGCTGGGAATTTCCCTCAAGCATCAGAAGAAGCTGAAGAAGAGGTCGAGGACGAAGGGGAAATCATCCTTCCCGAGCATCCTCACCTGCCAGCAGCGGCGCACACTGAGGAAGGAAACCATGGCGTGAGCAGGGCAGGGGCAGGAGCAGCAGGACAGAGCCACCCTGCCCGAGGGGACAGCGGGGCACTGCTGACGTGGGGACACAAACTCCCACTCCTCACAGGCTCTCTGTGGTTTCTGTTTTTAATCTAGAGGTACAACAGCTGAAGTGCTCGCCTAAACTGATGTACTACTGATCCTGCAGGAAGTGTCTGGCTCTTCCTCTGGGCTGGATTTCTCTGCTCACCTGATCTGCATCTCTGTCCCCTTCCCGTGCATTGCTGTATGTGCTTTCTAAATAAATAAATAAACAACAGACAGGGTTCTTTTTTCCAAGAATCTGGGAGTGAAACTTTTCTTTTCCCTTCTGGAGCAAAGATTGCAGCTCTGCTGAGTACAAGGAACTAGGAACTAGGAACTAGGAACTAGGCCCCAGACACCAAAGTGAAAATCCACACCATTAAGTCATAAACTGTGACTATAGAAATGGATGCAGTACAAGGGTGTCTAACAACAAGGCTTTTTTATTTTGTCTGCTATTGTAAGGAACACTCTGCAGGCTCTTTTCTGTGAGCAACTTGCTTTCCACCATCTTTTCCCTTCTCCATTTCTTTTAAAACACGATTATTTGGTAATATCATAGCACCAGGTGATACCATCAGCAGGTGCTGGTGTTTAAAAAGAAATATCAAAACCCCACAAGGAGTGATCAGTGAGCAACACTGACATAATCACACTGCCATATCCCCCAGATCCTGATGCCAATAAAGCAATTCTTGATTTGGAAATAAAAATATCTGAGAAGTTAGGGCTGAGAATGCTCAGTTTTAACAATGTTATAACAATGTAATGTTGACTGCCAAAATAACAGACGATCTGGGCTGGACTGGGTGACCCCTCTGTGGTGCAGGCAGGGAGAATTTCAGCCTGGGCTTCTGAACATCAAAGGCTTATGAAGGACCCCTTCCCACACCCATGGAGGGTTGAGTTCTTAAAGAAGGAAATTCATCAGATTAACAAGGCCTAGTTTTGACAGGCTTGTATTAATTCCTGTTCATTTTCTCCCACTTACTTAAAAAATAGTTATTTCATGCAAGTGCTTGTCAGGCAGAGCAAAATTCCCTGGATTCTTCTTTTCCTTCCTCTGAAAACAGGAATTATTATTGCTGTTATCCAGCATTTCCTCTGGACGGTGTCTGTCCTCCAGGAGGTTTGGGACTGTGGGACAGGAGGGCAAGGTCTCTTTCAGGTGTCCCCAGTGCCTCAGTGCCTACTTTGGGCAGCTCAGTCTGCTGCGGAGGCTGGGCTGGTGAGCAGGAATTAGAGAAAGCAGCTCCGGACTGTGAGAGTTCACAGGGAATCTTATAAAGGGCAGCTTCATTTATTTGTGTCATCACCACCTCACAAACAGACCTTACAGACCCTCAGCACCACTGTACTGGTAGAAAAGCAGGTTATTATTGAAATAATGATTGAAAAGCAGGTTATTTTTTTCCAGTGGGTGTAACTCTATTGCTCTGCCATCTATGGCCCTCAGCTAAGGTATTTTTAAATTACTTAGTTAAAAGTGATAAAAGATTTATGACCAAGCGTTTTTTATTATTATTTTTTTTTCCTGTGGCTTTGAGAATAAAGGATTCCAAGTTCAATTTTTAAAAAATCTACTCATGTTTGCCTGAAACTAAGAGACGGCACTTTGTCTGGTTACATTTTACAGCTGCACATGTGTGTGTAGGAGCAGATATGGCTGCAGTGACCTTCTCCCTATATCCCAACAAGTCCCATTTTCCTGCCTTTTTCCCTGCATGGCAGCAGAGAAGCCTGGTTAGAGATTAGGAAAGCCAATGTCCTCATTGGGCTGATAGGACAAGGGGGAACAGCTTCCCACTGCCAGAGGGCAGGGTTACTTGGGATATAGGGAAGGAATTGTTCCTGTGGGGGTGCTGAGGCCCTGGCACAGGGTGCCCAGAGAAGCTGTGGATGTCCCTGCATCCCTGGCAGTGTGCAAGGCTGAGCTGGATGGGGCTTGGAGCTGCCTGGTCTTTTTCCTTCCAATAAAGCAGTATCTTTTGAGAAGGCAACACCTTAAATGTCCAGAGAAAGAAAAATGGGCTGTCTAACAAGCAAGCAGGCAGAAATACTGCTACCAAAGTTCTCCTAAAGCACAACCCCTTGTGCAGGTCAGCATGTTCCTGCTCTCCTAATTGCCAGAGCAGTAATGTTTAACGGGCTCCCAGCCCCAAATGAAAAGGGAGGCTTGGCCTCCGAAGGGCTCATGTGTTTAGCAGTTAATCTCTCTAATCACAAGGGTTCCTAACTGCTAATCCAGCCCTTTGCTACCCAGCAGGGATCGCCCGTTCCACTCAATCAGATCGCCTGGAGGTTCACGCCCTGCTCAGAGGCACAGCCTGGACTTTGCTGCGGGGCACGGGGCACAGGGATGGCAGAACAGCTGCAGCCCGTGATCCCTGCCAGGGATCCCACACCCGGGGGGCTGGGGCTTCCCCTTACCTCCCACAGACACTGCCCACACCCTGAACTCGCACTCTGCAACAACAACAGAATTCAGAGGCTCTGCTGCTTTGGAGGGGACGGAGGAAGCACAAGGAGCAAGCTCACACCTGTTTGACACAGGCTCCTCTTGTCACGGGATGTCACCACAGGAAGTCCCCAGCAAGGACGGCTTTCTGTCAGACACGCTTGTTTCCTGCTTCCCTTGCAAAGTGAACAGAAAATTACTTCTCTTTAAAACATTCAACCCCAGGTTCATGATTGATTAAATAATCTTTCTCTGCTGATTAAATCACTCAGAGCATCCCTAGGGGATGCTCTGAGGCTCGAGGAAAGCTTTTCTGCTATGCTGTCACTGTCCCCACTTTTCCCGATTTATCACCTCCCTTTCTCCAGACAGAAATGTCACCCCAGCCAGACTGAGCCCTGCAAGGGGATCTTTGCTCTCCTCTAGACCCCAAAGTTGTCTCCTCATTTCAGTGCATACCTGGAGCTCAAGAGCTGCAATCCTTTCAGAAGGCCCAGTGGTATAAAGCCACATAAAAAGTTTATCTGACTATAGAATTAAAGACGGCGAACTTGCCCAGCTATCGATGGCTAAATTCCCTTTTTCAGTTTCTGTTCTTACCATGCAAAGTGCCCACACCTCCAGGCCCCTGCCCAGAGCTGTACTGTGCATCCAGAGCTGGTATTTCAAGGGTCAAGGCCTGCTCGGGTAGGAAGAAAAATTAACTGGGAGACCATCCCTGCCAGCAGCACTTGGTGACAGCTGGCATTATCAAAATAAAATTGCTTTAAATAAATTCCTAAGCAGTGTGACCTATTTGCCACTTCATTATCTACAGGCTAAACTCAGTAAATACATGGCCTTTTGTTCTGTGCTCCTTCTCTTGATTTTAATGAGACCCAGTGCTAAGGAAGAGACATTCAACAGGAGGGCTGCATTAATTACTTGTTTGGCCTTCAGCTTTATCTCTGCAGGTTGTTACCGGTGTATCACCAGCAGAGCTCCCTCATATCCCGGATTTTGAAGCAACTGAAAGCTGGGAAAGTGGTCTCTCTCTGCAGCACAAGTGAAAGCAAATATTCCAACTGCAGTTTGGGAATTTCCCTGCCACACAGCCGGGAGACTGAGGCTGGAGGGGCTTTTGCTCCCAGCTTTTCCTTTTCCACTGAAGGACACGTGAGCACCAAAACTGGAGGCAATTCCTCATCTGCTCCTCACCCTCACTCCTGTCTTCAATTCATCCAGTATTTTTAAGCTGTGTGCATTACGCAGAGGCACCAGCTGAACTTGTTTGTTTCTGCTTTTGACTCTACTTCATGCCAAAGTCTGTCAAGCCTTGAGCAACTTTAATAACCTGAAACACATCCACAGTATTTCAGTGTGGATTTCAGGCAGGTGAACAATTAAGTCTGATGAGTGACACCGAAATTGTTCCAGCGTGAGGGCTGTGGATGGAGCACACTGAGCCGTTCTGTGGGAGTCTGTGGAGATGCAGAGCTGATACCAGAGCAAAAATCTGCACAACACTAAGAGGAACTGCCAGAAAGAGCCTCTAAAGCAGTGACAGAGACCTGCAGGGAGCCTGGTTTTACACAGCAAAGAACTATTGGCACAGTCCTGCTAATAAAATCTAACAGCACCTTTCAGTCTGAGCCACTTTTCTGCAGTTATTCCAATCAGAATTTTGTCCAGCCTAATTCAGCCAAGGCAAGTGCAGGAAGTGACCTGAAGTGTTACCTGCACTTAGCTGAGGTGAACAATTCCCCAAAGTTTCCAGGAGAATCTGCATCCCATTTGCAATTGATTAACTGTTATTTGGCAGGCTATTCGGGCAATGAATTGCTGACATTTTGAAAGTAGCTCTTTGATGATCTAACACAGACTTAAAATAGTGGCCTTTGATTCATACAAAATGCATAGAAAGTGGGCAAAACGAGGGGCTTAACTTCTTGCATCTGTCTTGGCTGATTTTTTCCTGCTCTTCTCACCTCCAAGTTCCCTGTGGAGAGATCTGAGGAGATTGTTCAGGTACAGGCTGGAACATCATCCATTCTGCAGAGCTATTTCAAAATGTTAATAAATGATGATGCTGATCCAGAGCCAAAGCAGCAGCAAGACATGCCAGTCTTAATATTAAATAGATGATCAATGTTTATTCAACTCAGGCAGTGTTGGGGTTTGCTTTAATAAATGGCAGCACGTCTACATTTGTTTAGGAAACCCAACAGCAGCTTGGGAGTTATGGGTTGTAAAGGGGATTTCCCCTTCAAATCTGACCATCCAGTGCTATTGGAAATAGCACAATAATTATATATATAAACATATATATACCTACAGGATCTTCTCTGCTCTTTCTAGACATATTCCAATGTCCTACATAGGGAAGCCAGAAAACTGAGCTGGAAGGACTCCTGAGAGGTCCCCCAGGTCCCCCACACAAAAGCAGAGATGTAGATATCCCTGTAAGGGATTTTTCTTAGGATATCAAGGTAATAAAGAAATTGTCACAATTTTTTGTTGCTGCTGCTTAGGTCAATAGCAGATGAAGGGAAGAAATAGAGTGCTTGGGTCAGAAATCTAATCCCATAAACTAAGGCAAGCCCCTGGGAACAGAGGGAAACAAATTATCCTCAGTCTGCAATGTATGGACACAACTGTCTCTGCTTTCCAAAGAAGTAATTTCAGCCCTCATTTTGATTGCAAAGCTATATCCCAGCTTCACAGCCCTTAAACTGCTGCAAGCCAAAATTTGGGGGTTACAAGCTAAAATTTGTACACTTTTACTCCAACTCTGCCCATCCCATTCCATCTCTAAGTCCAGTACCAAACCCGAGCCCTTCCCTGCAGAGCAGCTGAGGAAATACCCAGATCTGCAATGCTGTGCTGCAGAAACAACAGGGGAAGTGCCAAAGGAGATTTTTTCCAACCAGTATAAACCGATGGAACCAAATTTGGTTTTGCAACTCAACCAATGGCCCAAGAAAGCCCTGAAAGAGGTGGATGGTCCTGGATTTGTACACTTAGATAAAGTACCAGAGGCAATAATTATTGATAGGAGTATGACTTCCCATCAACTCTCCGGGGCTGAAAAACTGGTCTGTGAATTTCATGGAAAAGAGATTCCTCCCCAGGTTTTCGTCTTAGTCTGGCTAAACCAGAAAGACTGTGATTGATAACAGCCTCTTGGAAATTCAGCACTTTGAACCTGCAGGCTGCTCTGCCTCTGAGAGAAGCATGAATTTACAGCTTTTCATTAAGAGAGCTATGCATTAAAAACCCCCAGGTTCCTCACAGAGAATTAAAACGTGCTTGTCTCTCACATCAGCTCCTCAAGCACTCACCATTTATTCCAGCACTTAAACTGAGCTCTCAGCCTGCAGTCTTGGTGGCACTGAAAGTCTGCCCAGGCTACAGCTGAAGGCAGGTCCCGTTATGCTGAGCCCTGCTCAGGAGTGAACACAGAGCCAAGCAAGCCGCTGACACTTCCCATCCCCTTCAGACAGAAAGTGCAAGTGAAAGCAGAGGGGAATCCATGCCCCAGAATTTCCCCAGGGCGTAAATTGCACAGTGACCCATTCCAGAGGCGTTCAGCACCTGGCCAAGGTCATCAGGCATCGGTGGCAGAGCCAAGAACCAAAGTTGGGAATGGCAAAGTCTCTGAGGAATTTTGGAACTATTTTGTCCTCTCCTTATTTAATTCCCTAAATAATAAGGACAAAATCATGACTAACACCCCCCAAGGTGCCGGATGTGTGTTACAGTCTGTAGGGTTTATATTGCACAGACCTGACTGGAACTGAGCAGACCCTGAGAGAACACTCCAGCACCCGGTGCCGCCACCTGCTCGTGGCACAAAGATGCTGGGAAAAGGCAGATTTAAAGGCCTTGCTCAGTGACTGAACTCTGCAAGGCCCATCAGTCAGCATTACCCATGGAATACTCCCCACCCCTCTGAATCCCTTTGGTGGGACACTCCCTGGGAGAGCCTGGCCACCAAAATGCACCGAGGGCTCAAACAAACTCTTCTCTAACTTTGATAATGGTGATGAAGGGAATTTGAAAAAAGTAAAGGCATTTAGACACCTTCCCAATTGGTTTTTTCTTTGTTTTTAAGGTGATTTAAGCACGGCAGCTGCGCTGACTTTTGTAAAGGCTACAAAATCTTTTGCTCCACACGTAGGAAAGGGCGAAGCAACGTAAAACCTTCCATGGCAAAGGTGATGGAAAATGCCTGTGTTCAACCACAAAGCCCCATTAAAAAACAACAACAACAACAACAAAACCACCACCAACACCATAACCAGATTTTGCCATCCAGTGGAAAAATTGGATGTTCCTGGCTCCGACTTGAGCCCAAACTCTGCCTGCTGAAGGCTACGGGACAGCCCAGAGCCCCGAGGAGAGGCTGCTGCTTGAGCTGCCTTTGAAAAAGGTGCTCTTCACAACCAATAAAAATAAATTGTGTCCACAGGCAATAGCTTGCACAGATTCTCTACTGTTATAAATCACAAATGCACTTTTCCTCTCCAGATTCAAAACATGCAGATTGCCAGCAAGTAACCAAAACAAACAAACAAACCCCCCCAAAAATCCAAGAAGAAGGCTATTGTAGAAAGCACAATTTGAACTGCACTTTCCCTTTAAATTAATAATTAAAATATTTTAAAATCATCAGAAAAGGAGATCTTAAGACAAATGTTCTTTTTTACAGGTGCAATAGTGGTTAAAAGGACCTGAGTATTCCCAGCTAAAAGACTTTCCACCAGAGCATATTCCTGACATTTCTCAGGCTATAAACAAACACCCACTGAAGAGCAGCACGTTATCCTTAATTAAACAACAACAGTTGGATGGGGGAGGGAGCAGGGGAAGGAAATAATAGTCATTTAGTTTAACTGGAAAAACGTGAACAGGCTTTTAATGCAGCCACAAATCCAACCAGTGACTCAAAAACACAACCTCTGAAATGAATGCTCTGGGCACTAAAGCACAAACAGCGTCAGGACTGGGCACAGGGCCACTTGTTGGATCAGTCCCCTTTTGTTGGTGGCACCACACAGAGTTGTCCTATCTGTAGTTTTAACAGAAGATAAAATGAATTTATCATCATCAAAGACTCACAGAATGGTTTGGACTGGAAGGGATCCTGGAAGGGACCATCCAGTGCCACCCCTGCCATGGGCAGGGACACCTTCCACTATCCCAGGCTGCTCCAAGCCCCAGTGTCCAGCCTGGCCTTGGGCACTGCCAGGGATCCAGGGGCAGCCACAGCTGCTCTGGGAAACCAACATATTCTTCTGTTTTCTTACAAAAAATAAAATATTCTTTAAGCTCCTGCAAGCGAAGCTGGGCCACGGCTTGCCCAGGAAGGAGCAATATTCAATCAGCAGGATTTTCAATCCGTCCTGGTATTTTTTGGTCTCTGACACGTAATGGAGCTGTAAGAGTAAAGCAGAGAGCAAGAGCAGCGTGGTGGGAGCTGTGCTCAGAACGCAGATACGGGGTGGGTTTGGGGAAAGGGTTAATAACAGACCTGTGGGGCCCAGCAGGGCTGAGGGCCCTGCTGCACGGGGGAGAACCAGCTCAGTGCAGCAGCTGGGCTGGAGCTGCTGGGCAACCATTCCAGAAATTCCAGAGGATGAAAAGCTTCACTCTAATATAGTTCTTAAGAGTGAAAATACACTGCACTAAGTAACCATTCATAATAACTACACTAAATAACCACTAATAGTAACTGCACTTGTAAAGGAGGATACTTAAACTCAACAAAGAACTAAAATGTTAATATTCCTTTAAAAAAAAAAAAAGAACTCCCATAACTTAACATATAAATTCGATGTTCTGGATAAGACATTCTGCACAGAGATGTGGGAAAGTTAAAAAGTGGGTTCAAAAAGCTTGGAATTGTTGTGCTTAACTCTTACAAAAAGTTCTAAGGCTTGAGATGCAAATTTGGAAACGGCTCACTTGGAACAGTGTCTTACAAGGGACAGTAACCTCAAATTAAAGCTTTAATTAGCACAGCATTTAGCAACATTATTATCTTTTGTGGAAAAAGCCCTGGAAAGCACAATCTTAATGTAGCTGAGACATCCCAATTCCATAAATAAAATATGGCAAGGACATGATTTATTATCCTGAAAAGCAGGGGAACATAATGCAGTACAGCAGGAGCTTTAAATAACAACTGTGGCAGTTTGCAGGACGTGTTTTCAGAGCAGATCTGTGCATCAGCAGGTCCCCAGACAGAACCACCCTCCACCCCGGGCTGCCAGGGATTCCAGCTGAAAGGACTCCTGACTCCAGAAAGGTGTGAACATCAGTTAGGGACTTTTGGGACTCATTTTCGGGTACCTGGAGGTGGATAACCACAGTGGCTTCATCCCACTCCTGTGTCTCCCTTCTTCCCAGGTCTCTGGGATCAGTCGGCCCAGAGGTGGGAAGGAAGGGGGATGTATTTATTCATTCCTTGGGATGTATTCATTCCTTGGGATGTGTTCATTCCTTTAGCCTGTGATGTGGGTGCCTAGGAGCATTTTCTGAGCTCTGACACAGCCAGTGACAGTGCACCAAGCAGTGACAGTGCACCAAGCAGTGACAGTGCACCAAGCAGTGACAGTACCAAGCAGGGCAGCACAAGCCAGGGTCACCGTGGGCTCCAGGCTAACTGGGCCATGGCTGGAATCCCAGGAAAGTCGCCGAGGGATCCAGGTGGGATGAGCTCCACAGACAAGACAATAGCTGGGTTTATGCCGGGAGCACAGGACTGCAGCGGGGGAATAAATAACATTGTTGAGGGGAGGACATCAAATCAGGGTAGGGAAGCTTTGCACTAATCCTGTGTTGTAATGACAGCTTAAAAATTTGGTACTTTGATGAGTTCTGAGATTGACTTAAAGCTCTTTAATTTGGCATCCTGGTATTTAATCTCTTAACTTTGCATTCTTAATCAAAACTGCGGGCGGATCTTTAATCTTGTGTGCACAGACTGGAAGATTAGAGGCCCTGAGCTGCCTCAGGCAGACAGCTGGAGCCTCCCCTCTGCCTTCTCCTGCCCCCGGAGGCACTCCAGACCTGGGGAAAGGCCTGGGGAGAAAAAGGAAACTCCATAAATGTCCTTTGGCACAGAGCAACTGGAACACTTCTCCCTCTTCCGCGAAGAGTTAAAATCATCAGAGCCTCCATCTGTGTTTCTTTCGAAACATTCCACAACTCATTTTAAATTCCCTCCACTTTCAATCTAGTCCTGGAAACACTTTATTGTACTTCATTGTTACTGATGGTTATCCTGGTTATCTGTTCCTGAATTATTCAAATCACTTACATAGAGGCAAAGTCTATGGAAAAGTAATTTCCTGAAGTTCAGTAGGAGTTTTGAACTGTTTTCAACTTAGTTTGATGCCAGTGAGCCAGAATTAAACTTTTCTTAATCTGGATTGTTTCCTTACAGAGCACATACAGATGGACAGAACAGCAAAACTTATCTGGGGGTTTATTTAGAAGAGCAGGGAAAGGTCAGAAGGAAAAAGACATTTGCTATACAGACAAGCAAATAAACACAGGAAAAAATTGCTCAGTGAATAAAAAGGTTTCCAGTACGGCTTCTGACACCCTGATTTTTGTGCAGTGCCTTTGCAACACAAATGTTATTCACAGAATACAAGGATTAAGATGAGATCTTCCTCCCTCCCTTGAGGAAGATTAGGAAACTTTTAACATCCCCCAAACCTGAAAATATTAAGTCATCATTTTAAAACCTGTGTGGAGTAATTTTAAAAACTGTGGGGAGTAATGACCAATGTTATATCACTTTTCCTTGTTTTTCATATTGTCCAAATAGCACAAAATAAATTTTGTAAGGGATGAAGGATATCAGCAAAAGGGCAAGATTTCTCTTGAGTCTTACACAATATCTTTCTGACAAATAAATAAATAAATAAATAAATAAATATATATGTATATATATATAAAAACATAAATTATGTTCTAGTGAACAGGAGAGTCCTGGATCCTACTAACTCCCAGGCTTGCCTGCAGGATGATTGTCCTGTAGCACACACAGAACAAGGATTCTTTGGGATGAGGAGTCACAGACTGGGAGGAGGAGAAAGGCAGAAGGGCCATTACACATCCAGCAAGGCTGTGCAGAGGGCTGGGCTTTCCCCTCACAGAGGGCATTGAACAAGGCCTGCGATGTGGCTGACTTGGGTCAGTAACCCCCAGCACAAGAGATGCTGCAAATCCATTCATCAGCACTGCTGAGGCTGCCTTGAGATCGAAAGGGAACATTAAAAGCCCTGTTGCTCCTCAATAACTTGCCTTGGAAGTGTTTTTGCAGACATGCACAAACACAGCAGCTAGAGCCACTCTGTTTCCAGCTGCTGCAATTCGATCCCGATTTCTGATGCCAGAACAGAGCCCAAGACTTGTTGTTGTGAGGCAGGACCCTGGACAGGATCTGCAGGTCGGCCCAGGGCCAGGAGCAGGTGGTGGCCACCTGCAGAAGGTGGCTGGGAATCATCCCTTGGGCCAGGCCGCGCCTCCTGCCAGGCTCAGGGAGATCACATTTCTCCCCGAGGTGTTTTCCCTGGAAGAATTAGCACATCGGAAAGGTACAACACCCAAATACCTCAAATCGAAGCTCCTTGGGAGGACAAACCCAAACTCCCACCGACGCTCTGGTCCCTGGCACAACAGGGTTTTGATTGAGAGAGCCTAATTTGGGACCCTGCAAGCAAAACCCCAGGCACGAGAATGGAATCCTGGAATCCCAGAATCCCTGAGGCTGGACAAGAGCCCAGAGCCCACCTATGCCCCATCCCCACCTCATCCCCAGCCCAGAGCACTGAGTGCCACCTCCCGGCCTTCCTGGGCCACCTCCAGGGACAAATTCCTGGGAAGTCTGGGAATTTCCAGCACTGGCAGCACTGAACCTTCTTCCCCCCCCCACCCCCGGTTTCTTTTTCCCCATGAAGAGCTCTACAGGGTAATCCAGTGAGCAAAGGGCATTTCTGGGATCACAAACCTGATCTTCAGAGCAACAAAACACGGCAGGACTCAAGCAGGATTAATGTGCTGCCTCGTTTCAGGCCTTGGTTCCATCCAGGTTTCAGGCTGTATCCTCAGAGTTTTATAGCCCAGTGCAAAATGCACTCCCTGGGTTGAAGCAGAACAGTTTGGGTTTAAGATGGGGCAGAAATAATTTTTGGATGGCTTAAATAAAGGATTTTTCAAAGCTGTTTTTGAGATTGGAATCATACACAGGTCATTTTCCCTTAGTCAGAAAAAGCATGTGAGGTACTTGGGAATTTCTCATAACTAAAGCAATAATCACCTTCAAGATAATGATTTTCTTTTTATGACACCAGTACCCTCTTGCTTTTAACATTTGCATTTTAATATCTCAAGAACAAAGACCTTCCCACATATTGTTCAAACAAAAAGCTGTTTTCCAGTCTAGCTTGTAATTTTTCAATCAAATTACTAACCCTCAAAGCACTTTTATTACTGAGGGTATTTGAAGAGTTTTGTAAAAGCATAACCGTATTTTCTGTAACATTATGGGGGGAAAATTGCCACATAGATGTGAACTAACAAGTTTGGGGCTTTTTAAACTGATGGATAACAGATAAATTATAAGTTCCTGCCAGCACCTTTGTGTCATTGAGTTGACAAGAATTTTATCCACGTAAGCAGATAAATATCAGCTTGGAACTTCTTCATTCTTCTTTAAAAACACTCAGTTAATCTGGCACAGCATTAGTGTGACAGTTCCCACTGCAGCTTCTCAGCAAAATAATGAGACAATTCAACATCTTTGTTATAATAATTAAGCATCTATTTTATCTCCACTAACTCTTTGTAGGCAGCACATTATAAGGACATTATATTATTTGTAGGCAGTGTTTCACGGCACCAGCCCAGAGCTGGAAGTGATGCTGTGTTAAAGGGTAACAGCAAACCTTTTCTTCAGAATTTTAAAACCTCTTCTCCTTTAGACGTAAGCAAGAGAAGAAGCTCCTTGAACTAACAGCACATAAAATATTAAAAAGTGCTTAAATGCCTTTAGGCATCCAAATGCAGGACGTGGCACCTGGCCTTTTTTTTGCCCTATTTTTCTACAAATAATTTAAATTCACTTTCCCGCTCGGTTTCTCCGGGGGTTTTTAAGGCAAGAAGTTTGGATCGCTTTGCTCTCCCGTAGGAGCAGGGAGGCAGCAATTCCCAGGGTCGTGCTGCCATCTGTGGTTCCGAACTGGAAAGGAATGGGAACACCTTCCACTAGCCCAGGGTGCTCCAAGCTCCGTCCAGCCCGGCCTGGAACAATTCCAGGAACGGAGCAGCCACTTTTGCATAAAAAAATTAAATCGTGATAAATCTCTAGGAAAACAAAACCAGAAACCTCTTTTTTTCTTTCCTTTATTTTTTTTTTCTGTTTTAAACCAAAAAAAAAAAAAAAAAAAGGTTTTTTTTTTTTTTTTTTTAAAACAAAAAAAAAAAAAAAAAAAGGTTTTTTTTTTTTTTTTTTTAAAAAAAAAAAAAAAAAAAGTCTTTTTTTGCTGTGGAAATCCTGTGATTTCCCAATTCCTGTTTCTCAGAATCTGACACATCCTGGTCTTATTTCCTTTGGTGGTGGATTGAGATTTTTCATTAAACAGAGAGGACAAATTATTCACTTTGGTTCTGACTGAAATCCCAAAAGCAGATGACCCTTTCCTGTTGTCCTCTACAGGCATGACAAATATAGACATTAAAAGGCAGGATCCAAGCAGGGATTTCAGAAGGCAACCCCAAAATACATAGAGGCAGGGCAGCTGATTACCACCAGCCGCCCAGTTTAAACCCCAGCTCTGCAAACAGTTTCTGCAGAATTCCAAACACTTGTGTCCCAGCTTTTGGCTGGCTCTCTGTGAGACATCAGCAGAGCTCAGATGTGAAATCCCAGCCCTAATCCAGATGGTTTTTCCTAGTCCCACACGCAGAAAAGGATCAGCCCCAGACCCACACGTCCCATTTCCCACGCAGGACACTGAGCTGCTCCTTTCCAATCCCAGTTGAAGTCTTGAGCCAAGAGCAGAGTTGGAGTAAGCAGTAGAACCCGGGCAGTTTCGGGATTCCTAATGTGGCCTTTTCCAGGCTGGAAGCCTAGATTTCTTCATCTGTGCACATCTCTAATCTCACACGTGTGAGATTTTGCAACCTCTTTGCACAAGTAAGTGCTGCTTACTTGTTATCATTTCCTGCAAACTGCTCCCAAGTGTTAAAAGGAATACTCCTTCCTGCATATCCTCCAGAGGTTTCAAACCCCCTCACCTGAGCAAGCACTTCGTGTGCCCACTCAGGCTTTAGCACTTGCTTTTATTTGGAATTCTCCTTTTTGGGAGGCACTCGGAGTCCGCACGTCCCAATATTTGGAGGGCAAAGCCCCCATGACCTAAAAGATGAAGGAGCAGCAGGAAATCTCTTGGCCAGAAAGCAGCAGCAGCAGGCAGGACACAGCTCCGGAGGCCCCAGGACAAACACTGCCCTGCTCTGAACACTCCAGGGGCTTTTTAGGATTCCAGGATGGGCTGGGCTGAAGGGCTTCCTCCTCCCTGTGATGGGCAGAGACACTTCCACTATCCCAGGTGGCTCCAAGCCCTGTCCAGCCTGGCCTTGGATGGATGAGCATCCTTTGGGAGAGCACGGGGATGTCCCGGAGCTGGGACATGGAGCAGCCACCCTGGACCAGCGGGACAAGGGGACTCTGGGCAGCCCCAGCCTGGGATGGAGCAGCAGCTGGAGGAGCTGCAGGACTTGGGCAGGCTCAGAGCAGCTCAAAACGAGGAGCTGAGGCAGAGTCAATAGATGGTGCTCTTCTTTCATGGAATAACGCAGCGTGAGATTCCTGCTATCTATTCCTGGATATCCCTTTCCCTGCTGCTCTCCAGGCATGCGGGGCGAGGATCCCCTGTCGGGGCTGTTTGGGGTGTCTGTCTCATGCTCCCCTGCAACCACACAGTCTCCTCTTCCCCTGGGTTATTGCCCCTCCCAAGGAGCTCTGCCCTCCCAGCCCCAAACCAAGCTGGTCCCGGGGGTCCTGGGGAATGGTCTGTGCACAGCCCCCCGGGAAGGAAGCTCTGCAGCTGTAAAATAATAACAATATTTGTTTCCATCTAATGATGCCTTCCTGTGACACTGCAGAGCCGGTGGAGCTGATAAAGTTTCTTTTCTCTGCAGTGACAGCCCTGCTCGGGAGCACAGCTCGGGGTCACTTGGGTGCAGAGTGCTTTGGGACACGCTCATGTGGCTGTCTCCTACTCAGCCAAATGTTTCTCTGCTGCCAGAGCTAATAAAGGGGTTGTTTAATTAATTCATAATGAGCTGGTGCAGAGGAAGCAGATGATCTTTCCTTTGGAAACATCAAGACCCTCTGTCCAGCGTGTCCTGGGGCTTGTCCCATGCATCATGGCCCAACAAGAAATGCCAGGAGGGAAAGGTCGCTGTGCCTTTCTCTGCCTCTGCTGCACCATGACCCTGAGAGGGGAAATATGCCATCCAGAGGTGGGATATCCAGCAGCTTGTTGTGGCTTCTGGGATGAAAAGAGAACAGGGAACACACCGAAGGGGTCTCCTTCTCCCTCCATCCCTTATATTCCCCTTGGACAGGACTCTGCAGCTGTCCTGGTCTCCAAGCTGCAACTTTATGAAATCCAAGTGTGAATTTACCCTGGCAGAGCTCGCCTGTGTTTGTGCACCTGTCTGCCAGCAGAGCTGGGGCTGCTCCCCTGGAGAGGAGAAGGCTCCAGGGAGAGCTCAGAGCCCCTGCCAGGGCCTAAAGGGGCTCCAGGAGAGCTGGAGAGGGACTGGGGACAGGGGATGGAGGGACAGGACACAGGGAATGGCTTCCCACTGCCAGAGGGCAGCGTTGGATGGGGCTGCCTGTTTGTTAACTTCTCCGGTTCTCGTCTGGAAAAGCCTCAGTGCTCAGAGCAAGAGTACTGGGGAGACTGAAAATAAATAGTCCGGGGTTAGATAAACAAAGTTTCCCTCTCCCAAATCCCAGGATTACACCACAGCTTCAAAATTTACAGAATAAAATCTGCAGAGAAAGCAAATTGAACAAGAAAATGAACACAAGGAAGCTGCCCTGGAGGAATGGGACCCTTGCAGGGAGGGGAGAGGGGACTGGAGCCAGGGGATGGAGGGACAGCCAAGCTCAGTTTGGACTGGGACGGGGCGGGCGGCTCGCAAAGCCCTGGCTCAGGAAACCACACAGCTCTGTCATTCTGGGATCGCAGCTTCAGGAAAAAGCAAAAACAAAAATTAAATCCTGTTCAAAGGGATTGCAAAAGTTGAATGTGCTCCGGCGTTTAAACGTGCAGGCGAAGCCCCACCTCCACCCTCCACACACCCCGCGCCCATCCCCACCTCCCGGCCGGGCAGGAAAAGGCGCGAACGGCCCCGGCCCTGGTGGCAGAGGGGGCAGGACTTCGGCCGCCGGAGCCGCGGGCTGAGGAGCGCCGGAGCCCTGCCATGGTGAGTGTGGCGGCACCTGCCCGCTGCCGGGGCGTGCTGAGGAAGGCTCTGCTGCCGGGCTCGGGGCTGGCCCCGGCTCGGCCTCTGGGAAAGGTGAACTTTCTCACGCTGCTGTTCCCCGTCCGCCTGGTTTTGCAAGACTCCTGGATCCGCTGGGGCTCAGGAGCAGCTTCCAAGGGGAAAAAGCGAGGAGTGAGTCCACGCCTGTTCTATGCCAGCCTTCTGCGCGTGTGCTCTGTCGCTTCCCCACTGCTTGTGCTTATTTATTTGAGGGGTTTTTTTTTTTCCCCAGTGAGGTAGCTCCACTTATTTCTCCCATTGCAGGGAATTTTCCCAGTTTTCCCAATGCTGCCCCAGTGGGTTTCTCATATGGTTTCCCTTCTCCTGTAATGGCCATGGCTCTTTTTGCCCAGACCTTGGGAAGATGCCAGGCAGCCGTGGACCTGACCTGTGCCTGCTGCCACAGGGAGAGCCTGGCAGAGGCAAACCTGTCCTGCAGGGCACTGCTTGGGAGGAGAACTGATCCATGCAGCCCTAGAGTCATGGCAAGGTCTGGGGTCAGGGCTGAGCCGCTGCCTCTGCCTGCTCCTGCTGAGCTTTTCCTGGGCCGCAGGGGTCTGGGAGCAGCAGGCTGCTTGCTTTCTGCTGGGCCCTGCAAATGGAGCTGCTGTGCCCCTTCAAGCCTTTGGGGTGGGCTTATCCCCCGGGAGTCAGCCACAGGAACAGCCTGTCCTCCCTGGAACACGGACTATCAGTTTGGGCTGAGATTGGCCACACTTGCTGCTTCTGTCAGGTGGCAGCTGTGGTGTCCCTGCTGGGCATGGGGACAACGGGACTGGCCTGCAGTGGGCACATGTCGCATCCTATGTGGGGGCTGCTGCAGCCCTCTGATTCCACCTCCTCTGGAGATGGGTACCCAAGGGCAAGGATAACCCTGGATGGGCAGCTCCTGTGTCAGGAGGGAATGGCACTGCAGGTCCCAAAAAATAGTGGCTGCCCATGGATCCCTGGAAATGTTCCAGGCCAGGTTGGATGGGGCTTGAAGCAGCCTGGGATAGTGGAAGGTGTCCCTGCCCATGGCACTGGATGGGCTTTAAGGTCCCTGCAACCCAAACCCTTCTGTGAGTGTTGAGCTGTGCAGCCTGCGTGAGGCTCTGCCCCCACCTTGGAAGCACAGACACATCCAGAGCTCCTCCCTGCTTTGGCCGATTCCCTCAGAAAGCTTCTGAGGGGCTCCTGAGGAGCCCCTGGCCCCAGAGTGCCCCAGGCACCCTTGTGCCTGCCAGCCTCCTGCTTGTTATTGTTATGGGGTGGTTTTACCACACACTCTCCTTTCTCTCTGTGTCCCCTCCTGCTTTTCCAGTTTTCCCGTGTTGTTCCAGCCATCCTGCTGGGCACAGGTGGCATTTCCAGGCTCTGCAATGCCTCGTCCTGGCTTAGCCGAACCCCCGAACCCTGCAGGGCTGCTTGGCCTCCTCCCTTCCCTGCAGCAGCCCAGGGCTCTCTGGGGTCCTTGGTCTGGTCACATTTAGATCCCAGCCCCCCTTCCTCGGTGGTTCCTGGCTCCCAGTCTGCTCCCAGTGGTTCACTGGGCTGCTGCTCTGCACCGTGCTCTATCCTGGAGCTGCCACATGTGCCCTGGCTGGAGGTAGATTAGATATTGAGTGTCCTGAGCCAAGATGTGGCTGAATGTGGATTTGAGAGCTGGCTTGAGAGCTTCATTTCCCACCTCAGCACCTGTCATTGACCCCACAGGCTTTGGAAAAGGTGATTTTCTAAGGAAATGGAGGCAGTGTGGGAGGCACAGCAGGCGGTGAGGGGAATTCCTGGCTTGAGACATGATTCGAACACCGCAGAGCTCTGAGGTGTCATCCAGGGAAAATTGAGAGTGAGTGCATGGCTGGAGAAAGCCTGGGACAGGATCATGCCCAGGGATGCAGGAAAGGGCTTGTTGCTGTCAGGCAGCTTGGCTGGGGGTAGCTGTGGCTCCAGCTGCAGGTCTGGGCACTTCCAGAAGATAATCTCCATTTTCACTGGACTTTCTTGGTCCCTCTGAGTGTACAGATGACAGTGCAGTCCATTAATGTTAAATAATGGAAGAAGACATTGAGTAGTTCCCCCTGCTGCCCAAAATACCAGTGTGTCCTCCTTTTCCTGTGCCAGCTCCAGCCCTCACCAGCTGCTCTGGGCTGGGGCTTCACCCCAGCACTTGCTCTTTGTCCATCATCACCCAGAAATGTCACCAGGTCTCTCCCACTCACAGTGTTTCCTCTGCTGTTCACAACCAGCTCCTCTCTTGCTGGCTAAGGAATTTTCTCACTTCTCCTAAGCTCTACTCAGTTCCCTTTCCTGGCAGCAGCATTTCCCTGCTCCTGCTCTTCCATCCATCCCTTTTGCTTGCAGGTGGCCAGCATCATTCCCAGCTCCTGGTGAAGCAAATTTTACTGACCACCTCCAAAATTTGGGGATGCTCTGGTTGTTAATCCCTGGGTTAGTGTGGAGGGAGTAAAGAGCTGCCCTTGAATGTCCCTTGGAAATAAATGTTCAGGATTGGGGTGTAGCTGCTCCTCATGGAATACTCAGTGTGAGGAGCAGGTCTGTGGTCCTGGGCAGACTATGAGGGCAGATGGAAAATCTGGGTTTGTTGGGACTTTTTTTTCAGAAGTTACAGATAAGAAGTAGCAAACAAGCTCTGGTTTGCTCCAGGAGGGCTCAGCTCCAGGGAACTGCTGGGGTTTCCACTCAGGATGTGTGTTCAAGGCATGGGGCTGTTGCAGGGGCTCTTGCTCCTTGTTTTGCAACATCTTCCGCTTCAAAAAGTTCATTTTTCTCAGTGGAGGTGTCTGTGTCTCTGGAGCCACTCTGGCTCTGCCCGTTTCCTCCAGCTGCTCCTTGCTCTGCAAACTCTCACAGCTTTCAGGAGGACTCAGCAAAAAATCTGTGTTTTTCTCAGTCTTCACTCCTGTCCAAGCAACAGTGAAGTACAGAGAGGAAAAAAAACATCAGGAAGGTATTTATGGTGTATGAAACCCAAAATCAGGGAAACTGTGGTTTGGGATCCCTTCCCTTCAGGCTTCTCTTGGCAGGTGTTTGTCCATAGAGCCAAGCACTGCCTGCAGCCTGTGGAAAGGCGGATTCCTGCTGGAATTGGGCTTTTTATCCTTCATTCAGCACTTTAACTCCTCTCCAGGGGTTGGAGGTGCTTGAAGCAGGAAGAGTTTCCCTGCCAAACACAGAGGAGGTGGTGCTAAAGTAGAAAATCCCCTCCGAGGACACAAGACGAGGCTTTTCTGCAGCACAGCCACATCTGTCCATCCCGGGGCAGGGGGCTGCATGTCCAGCACCTGGCTCCACCCAGAAGACAGGGGTGACTTTTGTACTCAAAATACTGCATAAAACCTTGGAGGGAAGGAGTAAAACTGGCCGAGCCGGGAGATCCCGGTTTGGCAAATATCTACAACCCCTTGAGCCACAGCACAAACCCACAGGTGACGGGGAGGAACGGGGCCAGGAGCAGTTTAATGGGTGCACGGGGGGGGATGCACCCCACGAGAGCCTGGGGAGCAGCAGGAGCAGAGGGGGAGGAGGGGGTCTCGGGGTGGCTGCAGACCCCGACAGCTCCACGGCCCGGGGCAGCCTCTGAAAGCAAAGCCAAGCGAGTGATTCATGGAATTATGCAACTCCAGCCTGGCTGCTTATATAACTCCAGAGCCATCTCCCTCAGCCACAGGCTCTGGGATTCCCTCCCTCCCCACTCAGCCACGGCTGCTCCAGGGCACTTCCCCCTCCGAAGGAAAAGTCACCCCAGGTGTGATGGGCATTGCCTCCCTGCGGGCAGAGATGGATGGATGCATGGATGCATGCATGGATGCATGCATGGATGGATGCATGGATGGACGGATGGATCCATGCATGGATGCATGGATGGGTGCATGGATGGACAGCAGCCTTGGGAGGAGGATGTGGGGCTGCTGGTGGCTGAGAGGTTGGACATGAACCAGCCCAGAAACCCCCAACCCTGTGCTGATCCCCAACATGGGCAGCAGGGCAGAGGGGATTCTGACCCTGAGCTCAGGTGAAAGCCCACTTGCAGAGCTGCCCCAGCCCTGGGGCCAGCAGCACAAGGACCTGGAGCTGCTGGAGAGAGTCCAGAGGAGGCCCCAGAGCTGCTCCAGGGCTGCAGCCCCTCTGCTCTGGAGCCACGCTGGGAGAGCTGGGGCTGCTCACCTGGAGAGGAGAAGGCTCCAGGGAGAGCTCAGAGCCCCTGGCAGGGCCTAAAGGGGCTCCAGGAGAGCTGGAGAGGGACTGGGGACAGGGGATGGAGGGACAGGACACAGGGAATGGCTTCCTGCTGCCAGAGGGCAGGGGTGGATGGGATCTTGGGAAGGAATTCCTGGCTGTGGGGGTGGGGCTGCCCTGGCACAGGATGCCCAGAGAGGCTGTGGCTGCCCCATCCACAGGGAGTGATCCAAGAGTTCCCATCTCTGGTTTGGTACTGCCAGGTGAGCTCCAACTCCTTCACCACATCCTCCAGTGCTGGAGCAGGTAAGGATCCTTCCAGGAAGGGCTCCAGCCCTGGCAGGGGGTGCCAGGGAGAGGCAGGGAGCTCTGGGAGACCTCAGCACACACATGGGGAGCAGGGTTTCATCCTTCCTGAAGCAGAGGGGTACCAGGGCAGGGCTGGAGCCTCTCCCTCGATGCCTCTGCTTGCATGTCATGTGTTTCAACAGCGGTTTTCCCTTTTCCTCAAATTTTTAACCTCCAGTAACATTTTCCTTTTCTAACTTCTTGTAAGATTTCTGGGACGTGTCATCTGTGGCCCATTTCTCATTACACAGAGTCACTGAGCTGGGCCAATCTCATTTCCATTTTCTTTTTGCCACTTGGTGCAAGATAGAAACAGCTCTTGGGCACCTCTGCATCTGTTTTTATGCTCTCTTTTTCCTAGGGAGGGCATGATGTGTATCCACTGCCTTTTCCTTCTGTTGTATTATAAAGCATCTTTGCACCCACATTTTCCGAGCCAGTTTCCCCTTTACCCCAGGCACACTCATAAATACACACCCTGACACCATTCCAGCCTTGCTGTCAGCGAGGGAAAATTATTCAGCAGAAGGAAGACAGATTAGGGAATATCTGCTGGCATTTCCAGTCCCCTGCTGGGATTTAATTTGCTGTGTTACATTGGCTGTTATTTACTCACGCTCCGCTGAGCCCAGCGTGTGCCTCTCCTTGCTCAGATAAGGGGAGCAGCTTTTAATAAAGGTGTTGGATGGAGTCACGGCCGTGGGAATGGCACAGGCTGCTGTGGCACCC
This sequence comes from Nicator chloris, assembly GCA_013400495.1. Classification (NCBI taxonomy): domain Eukaryota; kingdom Metazoa; phylum Chordata; class Aves; order Passeriformes; family Pycnonotidae; genus Nicator; species Nicator chloris. Next base: position 161,797 of record WAAE01021774.1, read on the forward strand.
AGCCCAGACCCCTGCTGTCACAGCCAGGACCGTGCTGCAGGGCCCAGGTAGGGTTTGGGGCATTTCTCCTGCCCTGGTGTCAAAGAAAAGGCAGCCTTGGGACAAGTGGAGCATCTTAATCAGCAGTGCAAATGGTTTGTGAGATTTTCTCAGATACAGGCAGCAACAGGACACCGGGAAAGGCTTCCCACTGCCAGGGGGCAGGATTAGGTGGGATATTGGGGAGGAATTCCTCCCTGTGAGGGTGGGCAGGCCCTGGCACAGGGTGCCCAGAGCAGCTGTGGCTGCCCCTGGATCCCTGGCAGTGCCCAAGGCCAGGCTGGATGGGGCTTGGAACACCCTGGGACAGTGGAAGGTGTCCCTGCCCATGGCAGGGGTGGCACTGGATGGGCTTTAAGGTCCCTCCCAACCCAAAGCAGTCTGGGATTCTCTGCACAGATGGGGATTATTCCCCAGCCTGCAGCTCCCTGCAGGAGCAGGGAGGAGGTGTCAGGCAGGTGAGGCTGGGATTCCTGGCAGAATTTGAGTGCCATCAGTTGATGTGAGACTGAGCTCAGCTCCCCGTGCCCACTACACCCAGGGTTTGCCATGCCAAGCCTTTCTGAGGGGTGCAGTGATGCAGAACAAAAGTGGGAAGAAAACTGGGCTTTGAGGACAAATCCTGCACCTGTAGCTGAAGGAATAACAGCAGCTGGTGGATCTGCAACTCTCTGAACAACCATCCATCCGTCACCTTCCCTGGAGTGAAACCCATGGCTGTATGCTAGCTGCTGCTTGGGGTCCCCTGCAGTGACCACATCAGAGGTGACCCTTGGGGAAGCCTGGTCACCTGGGCACCTCCCTGGCTCCCAAATGCACCTGGTGAGCACAGAAAGCCCCTCCTGGCTTTCTGGGAGAAGCACTTTCCCTGGAGGTTTCACTTGGAGGCACACAAACACGCCACGTTCTGCTTCCTGAGGGTGCAGGGCTGGTTTCCAAGGGCTCTGTGTCAGGGTCAGTGACAGCACTCCCTTGTCACCCCAGGGGCCACCTGCACCAGCCTCTCAGCTCAGGTGTGTCCCTAACAAAGGGATTTCACACCCCTGGGAGCTGGGGGAGAGAAGGTGAAAGGCATCCCTGAGAGCTGCAAGGGAGCAGCGTTTGGCACCAGGAATTTCTTCTTGCCATCCAGAGCTGTCCAGGATGGAAAACCTGGCTCGTGCCCAGCCAGTGCCACTCCCAGAGGGTGCTGCCTCCATCCAGTCCAAGGCAACAAGGATCATCCTGACCTTAACCTGCTGCTGTCACCATGCTTCTTTTATTTTCCTGTTTTAATCAATTAAGTCTTACCTGCGTTTTTATTTGATGTGCTCCTTGTCCTTTCTGCTGGATCAAAGTACTTTTCTGTTTGGTTTTGTTCCTAAAGGAGAGCTGTGGGCAGGTGTCATCTGGGGGCAATGGGTTTATCTTCAGTTTGATCTGCTGGCAAACCCTGGGTGTCTCAGATCTCTGCTGAGCATTGCCCCGGGGGGTCAGCCACCCTCCCTCTTCCACACATTTAAAGGAGAGCATGGAAAGGATGGGCAGGAGGACCAGAGTTCTGCTGCACACCACTGGATTTGTGGTTTGCAAGTCTCACGAGGGACAAAGACATTAACGCAGTTAACCAGGACATCGAGCCTGCAGTGGCTTCCAGCTCCATGAGCATTCCCATCCCCAGAAGTCCAGGCTTGGGCTCCTTTGGGTCTCCTGCCTTTGGTTTTCCATCCTTTTTCTCAACCCTGTGGCCCCCCTGAGCTTCTGAGGAGCTGCAGCAGCAAAGGCAGGGGCTGTCAATGATTCTTCAGGGCGCCGTGGGCTGGAGCCAGGCAGGTGCCTCTGCCCCAGCCCTGCTGAACCTCCAGGAGCCGGCGGAGCTCTTCCTGCCTGCTTTCATTTACCATCAAATTCACTGTATTGATCCCACCCTGGATTTGTTGTAGCAATATCTTTTGGAATGGGGCTGAGGGCAGCAATTGCTTTTTGCAGAGGCTGCTGTGGCGCTCGTAACTCGTGCAGGTCCCCTCTGGAATTCACCTCCCCTGTGCACTGTGCAGAAGGGTTTATAAACACCACAGCTGGGGCAGTCTCCTCCTGCTAGAAGTTACATCAACCCCCGCGTTTGTTAATTTGTTTGAGGCTGCGGGTCCTCGCTCCTTTGCTTCTCTTCATGGGGGAAATAGAATTACACAAAATAATAATGGGAAGCCTTTCACCCCATTTGCTGCTGAGATGAAAACATCTATTAGAATGCGCTGAACAACAAGTTAAAGCCTAATGGGTTTAACGTGCCTCCAAACAATGCAGCTTCCTGAGCAGGAAGGCTGGGTACTAAACCCAACAAAGACATCACGGGTCCCTGGGGACGAGGGACTGAGTGGCCAAAGAGAAGGGAAGGAGATCTGCGGGCAGGGAGGGGAGTGCTGGCTTCCCAAGGATTGAAATTTCTTTACAAGGTTGCATTTAGGTGGTGGCTGGGAGTCCAAAAGCAAGAGTGGAGGGATTCTTCCAGGGGAGATGCAAAAGCACCGTAAGTGAAAATGGGATGCACAGGAACGCAGGGCTTGAACCCATCAGAGCCCAGCACAGGGAGGGATGGGGAAGGGCTTGCTGAGCCCCCCTTGTGAAGCAGGAGCTGCTGCCCCCAAGCCTGGAGGGAATCCCTCCAGAGGGATGCAGAGACTGGGTCCTGGTCAGGGGAAACAGGACTTTGCACTGCATCCGCTTGAGCTTCAGGGGGTTCTGCAGCCCACTGAGATCTCTCTGGAAACCCATTGCTGCAGCTCACTGATATCCTTCAATTCCCGTTTCTCCAGGCAGCTGAGGTACCTCTGGATGGCAGCACAGCCATCACCTTTGTCAGCTGCTCTCCCGGTCTTGTGTCTGCTGCCAGCTGAGGGTGCCCTGTGCCCCATCACCATTGATAAGGACGTCACACCCACCCCAGTAATGTTTCACAATATTGTCCCTGGCTCTGTTGAGCAGCACTTCACCTCCCAGGCCTCTGGTGTTGAACATTTTGCAGGCTGCTTTGTTGCTTTGCAGAATTAAAGTGCTGCAAGCAAAGGAAACCCAGGAATAATTACGGATTGCTTGGGACACCGTGTGCCTGCTGTGGGGGTGTTTGCAGAGCATGACAGGATTTTGCCTGCTGAGCACGGGGGAATTGAGGCCCAGCAGCTGAGCATTGTGCTGAATGATTTATTTCTGACAGGCTGACAGAATGGCAAGTACGGCTCCAAGGAGCAGCCACCCGGATGTAGCCCGGAAAACGCTCTGCAGGAGCCCCTTTCTCAGCATCAAGGTAAATGCCTCCTGCTTTCTCCAATACCCCCCGGATTCTGGCCTGGGAAACAGGAGTTCAGCCTCCTGCAGAAGGCATTGAGAGGATTTCTGGGTACCAAGTGTATTTGGAAAATGCTCCCTGTGTTTCCCATGGCAAAAGTGCCCTTGGTGTGGGCTTGTCTCCAATACAAAGCCAGTGGTGGGGCAGCGATGTTTAATGCAGGCTTAACTCCCAGCTCCTGCAGGATTTAACTCCAGAGAAACACAGGATGGGATGGGTGGGAGGGACCTCAAAGCCCATCCAGTGCCACCCTGCCCTGGGCAGGGCCACCTTCCACTATCCCAGGGTGCTCCAAGCCCCGTCCAGCCTGGCGTTGGGCACTGCCAGGGATCCAGGGGCAGCCACAGCTGCTCTGGGCACCCTGTGCCAGGGCCTGCCCACCCTCCCAGGGTATGATTCCTTCCCAAAATCCCATCTAGCCCTGGCTTTGTCAGTGTGAAGCCTTTCTTCTAATTCTTGGGTCCTCCTGGATTTGGTGCAAGCCCAGGCCCCCCAGGTGAGTGTCTGTGGAGCTCTGCAGAACCACAGGCTGCACCTGGAATGGCTCCCTCTGTCTTGCAACATCTGCTTCATTCCCCTCTGGCTCAATAATTCCCTTTTATCAGTAGTGGCAGCCTTAACATCAGTTTATTACTACATTCAGTGTAGTTGGAAGCCAATTACCTGGCTCATTAGAGAATCTCACCAGGCCAGAGAGCAAAAGATGACAGTCGGTCTTAAAGGCTCAAGAATTTCTCTGTCACTTTTGTGGGGAAGATTTGGTGGTTTGAGGGTTTTTCTACAAATGCTGGTGCATTTAATCACCCTTATCCCGTGTGGCAGAAGGAAAGTGAGTCACTGAGGCAGAGGCTACCAGAGCACAGAGGCTGGAGACACAGAGCCACATCCTGGCTTCTTCCCCAATCCTCTCTTCAGCCCATTCAGCTGGTTTTTGTCTGGTGGGGTTTGGTTGTGTTTTCTTTACTTGCCAGCAAGGTTATCTTTACAAATATGACCCCACTGATTTTTCCTTGAGGAGATATTTTGAAGGGGTTCAGAGATTAAACCATTGAGGGGCAAAGTCAGCTCAGGGCTGTGAGCAGAATCAAGCTGTATTTTGCTGTATCTATGAAGGTAGATCCTACAATCCCAGACTGGTTTGGGTTGGGGGGACTGTAAAGACCCTCTTGTTGCAACCCCTGCCACAGGCAGATGTGGAGGAAGCTCCTGTCACCAAGAACACAATTATCCTCAGCACAGGATGTTTTCCCCTATCTCTTGGGTTTGTTTTTTTTTTTTTTTTTCAAGAAGTTAGGCCACCCTGTCCAGTTTCTAAATGACTTCCTCAGAAAACAAAACTTCCAGCCCAGGGTTTAAATGGTTCTTGCAGAGACACAGAACCATTGCACAATGTAGTTGGATGTGTTTGAAGTGGCTGAAGGGCCAAAAATCACAGCACTGCAGTTTTTATGTATATTTATATCTCCAGAGAGCGTGTCAAAAAAACCATGTACCACATGTCAAAATGCAACTAAGGGACATAACCAAAAACTCCCCTGTTTGGCTTCAAGGAGCATTTTGATTTAAATGGGCTGTTGGGAAGAAATTCCTGGCTGTGAGGGTGGGGAGGCCCTGGCACAGGGTGCCCAGAGCAGCTGTGGCTGCCCCTGGATCCCTGGCAGTGCCCAAGGCCAGGTTGATGGGGCTTGGAGCAGCCTGGGACAGTGGAAGGTGTCCCTGCCCATGGCAGGGGGTGGCACTGGATGGGCTGTAAGATCCCTTCCAACTACAGCCCCAGCCAAACTGGTTCCAGCTGTTTCCACCCAGAGCCATTTGTCATTAGCACAGCCCGGTGCAAAGGCCCAGTGTGCCTTTGTCACATGCTAAGGCACAAAACCCTCTCTTAAAATAGCATCCAGAACCTCCCAAACACGTGGCAAGAGCATGGTGGGGACTTGCTGGTGTGGCTGGGCAGGACAGTGTGGGAGGCTCCCAGAGCCCTCACGGGGAGAGTTTGCTGCCAAGCTGCACAATCAACACTACAAACACAGGGAGCCTTTGGAAGAGGGCTTTTTCCAGACCACCAGGAGAGGAAATGCTGGTGTTTAATTCCCAGGTCTGTGATTTACTGGCTGCACAGGATGGAGAGTGTTTCTCTATTCTCTTGCACATGTGGGGTGGAAGCAGCAATACCTTGCCAGTGTTTGGATTCTCTGAGTTGCTTTAACTACATGGATGTAGAGGGAAGACTTTGTAAGGCCAGTTCAGCTCTTCAAGGGAAAGGTGCTGGACTGCTGAGCCTGGGCTCCCATCCAGGAGCACCCAGCCCAGGGGCTGCTCCTGATGTCCATGGTCTGTCCTGCTGTCAGGGAAAAGGTCTTGGGAAGAGCCTGGTGTCTGCCAATCCAGGTCATCTGCTGGGGCAGCACATCAGTCCCACCAGTCCAAAGGCCAGGAAAAGTCTGCTCTTTCTTTTCCTGACAAAAAATTGATGCCTGAGAGCACAGACGCCCTGGAGGCAGAGCTGGGGTCCTTGCCCAACCACTGCAGGTCCTCTGCAGGGCCATCTCTCCTTTCTGTGCTTTATTCGCCCAGAATAAAATACTGGATTCCCATTTTGAGCTGAAGAGGATGTGGAGCAGTGCTGAGCAGTGCTGAGCAGTGCTGAGCTGCTGTAAACCCCTGAAGGTCCTGGATTTGGATATTGAGGGCTGTGTGGATGCCTGGAATAAACAGATCTGGTTTCAGCCTTCCCATCTGAACTGATGTGTTCAGGAGGCAGAGCCTCGACACAGCCAGCGACTTGTAGGAATGTAGGAGTTTCAGCAAAGCTGACTCTGGGGACACTTTTCTTTGGCTGGGTGACATTTTCCCAGTCCAGACACGGCACCCATCAGGGGTGACATGACGCTGGAAGGGGGGACGCTCCTGGATGGTGTCCTGGTGTGCATCATGCCAGCCCGTCACTTTGGGAGGCGGTGACCACATCCCAGCCCCGCAGTTCCCAGGGACCCAGGGGGTTTGACCTTCCCCCTTGTCCCTGTTTGTGCTGTGGATGTTGCCTTGGCTTGCAGAGCAGGCCGGTTTGGCCATGATCTCACTTCAGGCCTGGCTCAGAACAAGACATAGCAGAAATCCAGGCCAGGCTGAGCAGTTCCTCCGTGGTGGGAGCTGCTGCAAAACACAGGGAGCAGGAGCAGTGCCCCAAGGGCTTGGGCACCATCCAAGGCTGAGGGCAGCAGCTCTGGAAGGAGCCAGGGCCATCCAGCCTGTGCTGCAGGCAGATGGGTAGGCCGTGTCCTGAGGGTGTGTGGCTGTTTGGGCTGGTTATTTGAACTCTTGGGAGGCTGGCAGGATGCCTGGGAGAGCCACGAGGCAGCAGGGAAGGAGATGGCTCAGATAGAGGAGGGAGGATGGAGATGAGGGCAGATTATTTTCTGGGAGATGGTGGACTTTTACAAGGTTTTCTTCTGGAAGTGGAAGAGAACCATCATATTTTCCAGAGGAGATGTGGTTTACATCTAGGGCTTTGTGAGAAGGAAAGGAAAGCAGTCTGAATTCCTCTCCGTGACCTTCTGCTGACTTTCTCTAAAGGAGTTGTTTGTTGCTGTGTTTGGAAGGGCTCATTCCTGTCCCAGAAGAGCTCCCAGCACTGGGGATGGCTGCCTGCCTCTGGCTGAATGGGAACAGGAATGTTGTGCAACCTCCCTTCTGCTGCTGCATCCTAGGGACAAAGCCAACACAAACAGGCATCATCCCAGCTGAAGGCATGTGTTTGTCCACAGCCACTTCTCAGCTGAAGCAGTTACAGCCTCCTTGCAGATCCTGACCCTGTTGTTACTTTTGGCAGAGGCCACTTCGTGGTTCTGACCTCATTTCAGAAGACTTCGCTGGTGGCAGAGCAGGGGTGTCGTTTCCAAGGCTCGTGGTCAGAGGTTTATGTCGGATAATGGTGCCTTTCTGAGGGGGATGCAGTTTGTTGTGCTGCAGCTCTCGGTCACCCTGCTGGGGGCTCTCTTTCTGTCTTGGCAGTTCTTTGTGTTCTGCCACGGGCTGCTGCAGCTCTCCCAGCTCCTGGTCTCCGGCTACCTGAAGAGCTCCATCTCCACCATCGAGAGACGCTACGGCCTCTCCAGCCAGACCTCGGGGCTGCTCGCTTCCTTCAACGAGGTGACCACCAGCAGCCCCCTGTCCCTGCTGAGCGCTGTCCCCGTGCTCCTCCCCGCCCTCAGAGGCAGTGCCCTTCTCTGTCCCTGCAGGTTGGGAACACCCTGCTGATCGTCTTCGTCAGCTACCTGGGCAGCCGCGTGCACCGGCCGCGCCTCATCGGCTGCGGGGCCCTGCTGGTCTCCCTGGCCAGCTTCCTCATGTCCCTGCCCCACTTCCTCACGGGGCCCTACGTGTACGACCGCTCTGTGGCCAGTAAGTGCTCCACAAACTTGGTTTGGGCCTTTGGGGACACGGGAAGGAAACAACAGAATGACAGAATGGTTTGGGCTGAAAAGGACCTTCAAGATCATCTTGTTCTGCCCGTGCCATGGGCAGGGACCCCTTCCACTGTCCCAGAGTGCTCCAGCCTGGCCTTGGACACTTCCAGGGGTCCAGGGGCAGCCACAGCTTCTCTGGGCAGCCTGTGCTCCCCACCCTGACAGGGAACAATTCCTTCCCAACCTCCCACCTATCCCTGCCCCCTGGCAATAGGAAGCTGTTGTGAAATGGCTTTCCCTCCAGGCACTGGGAGCTGCAAGCTGTTGGCTTCTCCTCAAGAAATTCTATTTTTCTGAGGATGAAATCACCTCAACCCTGAGAGGCAACAGCCACTGGTGGAAAGCAGAGCCAGGGGACATGGGAACCATGGAACCGTGGGAAGGGGTAGGAAAACAGTCAAAACACAGGCTGTGCCTCTGATTCCCCCTGTTTGCTGCACATGCAACCTCAGCTGCCTTCCCTGGTCTAGTTGGGCTCTCTTTGAGGTTTTAGACCCCACCAGAATATCAGCCTCCCTTGAGAAACATGCAGGTCTAAATCACTCATGGAGGGAACGGGATAGGGTGGGTTTGGGATCTTCTCCCTGAAGGAAAATGAAGGGATGAAAAAAGAAAGAAAGGAGAAAAGCAGTTATTTGCTACCTTTCCAATTCCTGCCATGAAGGTCCAGCAAATCTTCTTCGAAGCCTGCACTGAACAGCTTTTGTTTGGCTCACCAGAGGGTGTGCAGCTGGTGCAGGCAACTGCAGACACCAAAGGAAGGCTGAATAGGTGAATAGTTGCTGGCTGCAAACCCCAGCTTGGAAACAATGAGTCGGTGTTTCAGCAGTGCTGCTGCAGGTGGCCCCGTGTCCGAGCACTTGGAGTTCCACAGGATTTGGGGCATAACCGTGGACATCCTGCCACAAGCACCACCACCCCCTTGTCTGGGGTTCTAAGGAAGATGAGGGTGCTAAAATGAGCACTTTCACTTAGGCACATTTTCTGAGGAAAATGAGTTCTCATTTTCTGGGTAGCTACTGACAAAATTTGCAGGTTTGCTCATTTACCTGTATTGGAAGGTGTATCAAAGGTCCTGGGAGCGACCTCAGCTCCACTTCCTTGATGGAAGAAAAGCCTTGAAGGCTTTCCCTGGTGCATGAACCTATCTCTGTGAACATCAGAGCAGTGATGTTTGCACCTTCTTTGTATTTTCTTTCCCCTGCCATCTAAGGATAAGATAAGGACCTGGAGCTGCTGGAGCAAATCCAGAGCAGGTCACAGAGCTGCTCCAGGGCTGGAGCCCCTCTGCTCTGGAGCCAGGCTGGGAGAGCTGGGGCTGCTCACCTGGAGAAAGCTCCAGGGAGAGCTCGGAGCCCCTTGCAGTGCCTAAAGAAAGAAGTTCTTTCTCCAGACCAAGCTCCTCAGACCTGTCCCCTTGTCACCGCAGGCACCTTCAGCAACAGGACCGATCTGTGCCAGCCCGGGGCCGCAGAGGCCTGGGCCAACCTCAGCGATGCCAGCTGCACCCCCCATGCCTCCAGGAAGAACCATGAGGTTCTCCTGGTCATGTTCGTGGCCCAAGCACTGCTGGGCATCGGTGGCGTGCCCATCCAGCCCTTCGGCATCTCCTACATCGACGACTTCGCCAGCGAGAGGAACTCCCCCCTCTACCTGGGTAAGGCAGGGTCCTTGGCAGGGGGAGAGGCCAGGGTGCAGGTGACAGCAAGGCCAGACTGGACTGATGTGCATTAATGAGAGCAGGGTTTGTTGTAGCCCTTCTGCTCTGCCCAGAGCCAGGAAGGTTTCTGCAAAAAGAGTTTATGTGCTTCAGGCTTGGGCAGACAGCAGGAGAGCTGGGAAACACCATTTGGGCTTTTGGCCTGAGAGTGACAGCCTGGAGACTGCATTAATTACCATATCCTCCTCCAGAAGGGCCTCAAGAAGGCCAGGAGGGACAATCTGATCTCTGTGCTCACAAGTGGATGCTGTGCGTTTAAGGGGCAGCAATGGGGACTCTGTTTAGACGTTGGCAAAGTGATGCAAACAAAAGAAAGCAGTTTCAACCACCTGGGAGATGGGAGGGTATCCTTCAGCAGAGGGGGGGCTGGAGAACAGCTTGGGCCCAGGCCCAAAAGGTGTGTCCCAGGGTGGTGGGATGAACAAGGAAGTCCTTGCAGGTCCTTCTACTCTTTTCCCAGCTGTTATCTGTGACATCCTTGAACTGAATGGAACGGCAAAGGTGGCTCAAAACCAGGTCATTACTGTTAAAAAAAAAGAAGCACAGCATCTAACTTTGCTCTGGTAGATGATCCAAACCTCTCACATGTAAGATAGGAGTTGAATCTTACATGTGTGGATTTCTTTTATCAGTAGTTCACGGAGGAGATTTCACTGATAACTTTTGTCTCCTTAACCTTCTAAAAAACCTTGAAGTTCCCTGAATTACTGATGCCGAGGGGCACCTCTTGTTCCTGGGAGTATTGCAGTCCTTCCAGGAGGCTGAAGACAAGCATCAGGAAAGGTCTGAGCCGTGCCAAAGGGAATTCCATGTGTGAAAGGAATATGGGCAGCATGGGGATGTTGCTCTTGGAGATAACAAAGCTGCCAGGGAAGTGGGCTGTGCTGCAGACAGGTACAGCAGAGCCTGGTCCCACCTTGAGGCATCTCTGTCCCCATGGTCCCTTCCCCCGGGCTGAGCCCTTCCCTGCTCTCGTCCCTCCGCAGGAATCCTGTTCTCCGTGACGGTCATTGGCCCGGGGGTGGCCTTCATGCTGGGCTCCGCCATGCTGAGGTTTTACGTGGACATCGACAAAGTCAGCGCAGGTGAGGGAACGTGTCCCATCAGAGCTCCTGGAGCAGAGGGGACTCCAGCCTCCTGTGGGTTCTCTGCCCCGTGCCAGTGGGGCAGAGTGGGCATCCAGGACATCCCTGTCCCTGCTGCCTCCATCCAAAGGGCTGAGTGGCTCTTTGGACAGCCCGGGGACAGCAGTGAAACAGGAAAGAGACAATGAAATGTGATTCAGTGGTGGGATGATCAGGGGCAAACGCTGCTCAGGCCCCAGAACTGATGGTCCCTGGGTTGTGAGCCACCACCTTGGGGCTGACTGGTGTTGGGGGTGGCTGGGGCCACCCTTTGGTGCACTGGGGCACCTCCCTTGTCCCGGCATTGGTCTGATGCCCCTCTCCTCTTGTGTTGCAGCTGAAGTGCAGCTCACCAACAAGGACCCGCGCTGGGTTGGTGCCTGGTGGCTCGGGTTCCTGGTGGCCGCGGGCCTGGTGGCCCTGTCTGCCCTGCCATACTTCTTCTTCCCTCGGGAAATGCCGAAAGAGGTAGGAGAGGTTCTGCACACACACGCACCCCAGTGCAGCCAAAATGTCAGCCACAGGAACCGCTGACACTTCTGTTCCTTGGGAAGGGAGGGATGCAGTTCCAGGTTGTCATGTCTGAAAATGAGAGGTTTGCCAGGGGAGGTAAAGGGCAGCCAGCTTTGTCTGTCCTGGCAGCTTTTGTCTGGGAGCAATCCTGAATTTTGGAGGTGGAATTGAAATTTCTTCCCTGGGCTCTTGGCAGACAAGCACAGCTCTTCTCCAGCAGCAGCTGGGGAGCAGGGCCAGGGAGAGGCTGTGCAGTCCAGAGCTGCACACCGGGACCCAACAACTCGTGAGCTTCCTGAGCGCGTCCCCGGCTGCGCGTCCCAGCGCGGTGGGAGCAGCGCAGCACAGCAAACTGTGCTTGCAGAGCAGGCTTTTTCTGCAGGCTAGGATGTTGCTGAAGCTGCTGGGACACGCTCAGGAGGTGAAGCTGTGCTCATCTCAGCGTCTTGGCCGTGCTCTAAGTGGTGTCATTGCCCTCCACGTGTGCTTTACCCTGCGGCAGCATCGAAACCTTCCCGTGTGAGCAAGTCTGTGCACTGGTGCAGAGTGATTCTTCACTTGTGACACTGCCTGAATTTCCACAGGAATGAGTGGAGGTTTGGGGTTCCCCGACCTGTTTTACCAGTTCAGCTTGGGGATGCAGTGATTTACTCCTGGCTGACATGAGCTGTGAGGGGGGTGGGAACTGCTCCGTGCATGGCAGGATGAGGGTGATCCCAAATGCAATGTGCCTCATGGATCCTGCTGCAGCCTGGGTTGCTCTGAAGCCTTAGGGAAGTCTGTGTTAGCAGGGTCTGCTCAGCATGCCAGGGTGGCATGCTCCATCTTAGGGAAAAGTTCTTCATTAGGGCTGATGGGAATATTAATTTCATAAACGCCTCTTGAGAGAAAATAATGCACTTCCAACTAAAACAGCTGCACTTTCTGGCAAGTGCTGCACTCTGAGCGGTTTGGAAGAGTTTAGGGGAAACGGGTGGATACTGATTGTAAAAAGAGCAGGAAGGTTTCATCCTGCTCTGCTGGCTGGGATCTGTAGGGAACACTCCCACATGGCTGAGCACCCACGTGTCCCTCTGCAGCATGTGAATTTCTTGAATTGTTGGATTTCTCCCCATTTTTGCATCTCCCTCGGAAAGCTTTTGGAATCAACTGACAGTTAAAAATAACAATAATAGCAAAATACAGTAAATAGCAAATTGTGCCCTCCTTGAAGAATGGGAGGCTCTGGGGCCAGCCATGCCTGTCCCGTGAGGGGTATCAGCACCTGCAGCAGCAGCAGCAAGGGGCCCTGCCTAAAAAATTCAAATAAAAGCCTCTGTAGAGAGTTTGCCACGTGCTGTTCTGGGTAACACACGCGAGCTGTAGGAGCACTCCAAGATTTGTTGGAAATCTGCGTTGTCCTGGATGTTCTCCTGTATGTGTGCACTGTCCTGCCCACGGCAAATCCCTTCAGGCACAGCATGGGAACAGCCCATGGGAAAAGCCCAGCTCTGCTCTGCCCAGAGGCAGCTGAGGTGTTCCTGCATCACCAGCTTGGGTTCCATTTCTGGCCCACTCCTCAGTGTGCATCATGCAGCAAGCACTGGATATCACCCAGCCCTCTGTCTTTGGAGACTTACCTGCCTCCTCCCACCAGCCAGGACACATCTGCATTTTTAATTCCACAGCCACATTTCAGCTTCACCTTTTTTTGATGCATTCTTTCTTTGAAGTTCCTCGTGGAATGGCTCGTGTTAACATTAATGATAGTGTGGGGCTGCTCTTTTGATCTTTTTTTTTTTGTAAATTAGTCACTGCAAACCCAGAACATTTTTATTTCTCTGCTTTGCTGCTCATCAGTAGGTTTCTAGCACCAGAGTATCCTGAATAATCCTATTGAGGGCTGATCACAGCAAAGCCATGAGGTTGTCATGAAATCAGGAAGGGATGGGAGGATGAGGCTCTTATACTGGAAAAACTGTTTTCAGTCAAGAACAGCTTTTCTCCCAAGTAATTCCAGTTTAATCCTGCCTCCATGAGCCTGAACCATTCCTTGGAGTTGTGTCCTGGATTGTGAGGAACTTTAAGCACGCTCCAGTTGCTGTGTAGCCATAGTTTAGCTCATGCTTTGCCTGCTGGTGTTGCTGTGTGCCAAGCCAGGCAGCAGTATTGTCCCAAAATTCCAATATTCCTGGGACACAGGCTCTGTCTGTCCTGCGGCCCTGAGGGTGACACAGAAAGGGACTGAAAAGGGGAAAGCTGCTCTCAGCAGCACCTCAGGGAAAAGCAGGAGCGCTGTTCCTGCTCAGAGTTTCTCGTGTGCAGGATCTGTCTTGTCCACCTGGATCCCTCCCACTGCAAGTTTTACTCGGGGACACTCCCAACAGAGAGCCCAACAGCTCCCAGATGCCAGAGGGGCTGAGTGATTGTTCCTCCTGGCTGGGACAAAACCTCCCTGCTGTGTCAGCATCCACTGACAGGTGCCTGGTGACAGCTCCCACGGATTTCATGGGAGGCAGGCTGGTGTGTCCCGCTCCTGTCCCAGCCCTGGGGACTCTGATTCCCTGTCACACAACCCCTCTGGACACCAGGTCACCCATCAGTGCTCTCCTCCTGAGCATCACTGCCAGGAGGTTGCAAACACTTATTTCCCTACGTGTTGCAGAGAACCTTCCACAATCCCAGATTACTCCAGCCTGGCCTTGGACACTTCCAGGGATCCAGGGGCAGCCACAGCTTCTCTGGGCACCCTGTGCCAGGGCCTGCCCACCCTCCCAGGGAACAATTCCTGCCCAATATCCCATCTAATCCTGCCCTCCTTCCTCTTCAAGTCATTCCCCCTTGTCTTGGCCCTCCCTGTCCTTGCAAAAAGTCCCTGTCCAGCTCTCCTAGAGCCCCCATTAGGTGCTGGAAATCGAGATCTTTCTCTGGAAAAAGGTACTCTGATGCTCTGGGTGCCTCATTAAAGCTCGGAAAGCACCACCAAAGGCAGCCTAGGAGTACAGGGCATGGTCTGAGGAACAAAGAGGGCCAAGTGTCAGGACAGCCTACAGGAATGGGCTGGTCTCTACAGCTGGATATTCCCCAGGGAGCTTTAAAGACGGGCACAAACAGCTAAAAATAATCCTCCTGTTTGGCGGGAGCAAGGTGCCCCTCAGCTGGTTATTTTAACACTCCTGGAAATAGGGCCCCTGGAGGGACCCACACGTGCTGGAAGAGGCATAATGAAGTGTTTGTAAGGCGTCTGACCTTGTCAAAAGGAAAATAATTCTTTTCCAAGCTGTGAGGTTTTACGTTTTGTTTGTCTAATATGAAAATAACTTCTGTGACCTTACTTTTCGTATTGCTGGGAGTGCCAGGTTCTTTTCACAGCCAGAGGGAAACTCTGCAGACACCTCAAAATAAACAAAGAAAACCTCTCTGTCACAGAGCAGGTCATTAATCCCTGTTTCCAGGGGTGTATTTGGATAAACCCAGCCTGCTGGCACCTCTGGCTGCCCTTCTCGCAGGTGCAGTAGCAGATGAGGAGAGCAGGAGCTGGCAGGAAAAGCTGCTTCCATTTTCCTTTCCTGCAGAGCCCTGCTCAGCCATCCCTGAATTTATTCATGCCTGTGCCAGGAAATGGGGGATTTCCCCAGGCCAAGGTCAGCTTGGGGATGCTCTTCCTGATGCAAAGTGTGTGGGAGCTTCATTCTCCTTCCTCAAAAGCCTGTCTGCTTCCTCCATCCCCCACGAGGGTGGAAGTGATGCCAATGGACCTGTGGAATCACGGGATGGGTTGGGTTGCAGGGACCTTAAAGCCACCCCTGCCATGGGCAGGGACACCTTCCACTGTTCCAGAGTGCCCCAAACCCCGTCCAACTTGGCCTTGGACACTTCCAGGGATCCAGGGGCAGCCACAGCTTTGCTGGGCAAAATCCTCCATGCAGATAAAATCTCATTGCAAAAACATGAGATGCAACCAGTGGCACCAAGAAGCTGAGCCCTTTAAGGAATCACCCAGGAAAATTCAAATGTGGGGGCATTTTGCAGGCTTAGTTTGTTTCTCCCTGGCATGGTGCTGGGGCAGGGCTGAGCAGCCAGCCCGTGTTACTGCACCTCCCAGCTCCAGCTTGACATATTTCTGCTGTGAGAATGCCAAAATCCCCCGTGGCAGGGGCACAGCATCCTGCCCAGAGCTTGGGCATCTCTGATGGTGCAGCCAGCACCATTCTACCATCATCCGCAGCAAGCAGGCAGGATTCCTGCTTTTCCTTCTGCCCCTGTTTGCCTTCATCCCAGAGGAATGTATTTCCTGATTCTTTCAGGAAGCAAAAAACCATATCAGGGCCAAGGCAGCACAGGGAGAGAAGCTTTCCCCCTCTGTGAGGGCTTTGCTCCATGTGCAGGCAGCTGCTGCTCCTGAGCCAGCACGGAAACGTTCCCTGCAAGGGTCACACACAGGGACATCCCAGACTGGGGGATTTGGGGGGAGCTCGGTTTTGTCTGGACGTGCAGGCTGTTGACTCTCAGAAGTACAAACAGCTGGAAGCTGAGGAAGCCATGGTCAGGAACAGCTTGAATGTATTTTTGGAAAATGCTGCTGTTTCAGAGCAGAGAGAAGAGCCCCTGTAACGCAATTGAGAAGTGAAAGGTAGCTGGATTTTATCTTTGCATTTGAAAAATGTATGAAAGCCTGAGCTCCAGCCATACAAAACAGGAAAGGAGTTTCACTGCTTTTGCCCTTAAAAAGGACACGTGGCACCCACAGCACAGACACTGTGACCTCGCTGCTGTTTAATGACCACTCTCGATTTCAGAGCAAAAGAGGTGATTTCAGCCCAAGAGCTGCCCGTTTCCTTCTGTCCATTACAAGTCTCTAATTGCTGTTGAACGAGCTCATTTGTCCAGCTCAGGTTGGTGCCAGGAGCTGCAGCAGAGCTGCTGAGCTGGTGGGGGTGGCAGAGCCGGGGCTGTTGGCTCTGGCTGTAAAAACCCTGTGGTTTCCCGTGAAAACCACGCTGCCCTGAACCCTGCCTGCCACTCCACAGGCACAGCAGCACATCCCCTCTAATTAGGGCCCTCTGCTCCTGTGATTCCCCTAAAGGCCTGCAGAGCAGGGGATGCGAAGCACATCCCAGAAATGCTCTGCTCCTTTGGCTTCCCGCTGCCGTGGGAGGGATGTTGGACACTCGGGCCAGAGAGGCTGCAGTGGACTTTGCACACCCCAAGCCCTCCAGCACTGCCCTGGGCAGCCTCTTGGCTTTGGAGGTGACAAATATTTTGCCTCCATCCCAGACCCCTCCTTGCCCGGATACGTTTTCCTCTCACAATTGCTGCCTCTTTCCTGTCCACCGGCTTGTGAGGGAACACAGAGACACAGGGAACTGCTCATCCTCCACCCAAACCAGTGCCCAGAGCTGTGCTGGGGGGGCGATCCAGGTGTATCCCGCCTTGGGTGCCTGTGCCTGTCCCCACACACAGAGGTAAAAGAAGCTCTGGGGCAGAAAACCATCCCCCAAGGGTATCCAGCTGTCCCTGCAAAGGTTTGCACCTGCTGAATTTGTGTGAGCCGAGCACGGTGTGCTGTGCCTGGGGAATGGCACAGCTTGACATTGATGAAGTGTGATCCACTACTGTCAGGAAAGGTGGGAAAACTCCTCTGCAGCACGGATATGTGTCTGGATGCTGTCAGCCCCATTGGAAGCCCAGTGGGCAGCTGGACACGGACAGGGATGGCCAAGGCCAGCAGCATCATGGGCTGCTGTGTGTCATGGTTTGGGAGAGAAAAGGTGAGGGCAGGGGAAGCTGTGGTGTGATGTGTGCAGTGACAGCCTCTGGTGTGTCCCCAGGTGGTGAGAGGGAAGGACAGCGACTGCAAGAAGAGGGAGGACATGCTCAGCCAGCTCAGGCAGAGATCCGAGCACATGGAGAGCCTCTCCCTAGTGGAGTTCATCAGACGTAAGTGTGCAAGTGCCCTGCTCCCACACGGACAGCAATTCCCTGCTGGCACAGACACACAGCCCAGCTGGGGCCAGGCGGGGCTGCAGGGCTGCCAGGGAACAGGGATGTTCCCCCCTGTGCTCAGCCCAGCTCCTGGATGAGCCCTTGAGATGGACCTTAGGCTCAGTGTTGGCTTTAACCCCTCTGCTCCCAGCAGATGTGCTTCACCCTGCCCACACTGCCCTGCTCCACTTGTGCCAACCAAAGCACCTGGCCTTGGTCACTCTGAGTGTCACATAGCTTCCCTGGCAGTGTCCAAGGCCAGGCTGGACAGGGCTTGGAGCAACCTGGGCAAGTGGAAGGTGTCCCTGCCCAAGGCAGGGGATGGAGTGGGATGGGCTTTGAGGTCCCTTCCAACCCAAATCCTTCTGTGACTCTGTGATTTATGGCTCATGTGGGCAGTAGCAATCAGAGGCCAAAATCTCACCAGAGCCCAAATCCAAGCAGGAAAGAGGGGTGCTAGCTTGAGCCTGGAGCAGAGCTGTGGGAAGGGAGAGACCCCCTTCAGGCAGCCTCCAGCTGCTCTTGCTCAGTCCTCGGGCCATGGCGGGAATCAGACCCACAGCAGCACCGGCAACTTTTCATCCCCAAAAAACCTCATCAGACTCCCTCCTCCAAGGCTGGAGACACTATCCAAGCCAGGCTGACCTGCTGTCCCACTGAGAATGGCCAGTGCTGCCTGGGGCCAGGGTCTGAGCAGTTAAAATCCAGAGGGACATTTGAATCCAGTGCAATTAAATTGTTTGGAAATGAGTGGGCTCTTTGTGCTGAAGGGGATCAGCTGGGCTTTCGTCTGTGGAGGCATCTGCTAATGCTTGGGATGTTTGGTTTTCTTAAACACTCTGCACTTGGGCAACTACTTAGGAAAAGTGGCCCTCTGAAGTCACTCCGTGTCAGCTTCCTCCATGTTTCCCAAATATTATTCCGTTAATTTATTGGCAATTCTCTGTGTTCTGAAGGTCAGTGCAGGGCAGGCACAGCCAGGCAGGCGTGGGCAGGTTTCTCTCCCGCTGCTGGCAGCGTTTGCTCGTCAGCCTCATGCTCAATTAGAGGGGGCAGTCGGGGGTTTCTTCCGCCCGACCTTGTGGCACTGTCATTTAGAAACCTGTGTGATGGAAGCAGCTGCGTGGGAACAGATTGACAGTGCTCAGATGGGATTTTCACACCAACACTCTGCTCTGTGCCTCTGAAACACAAATGAAAATGAGCTCCCTGCTCCTGGGTGCAGAGAGGAGGAGATATCTTACCCTGCTCCAGCTGCAGCTTCGGTTTGGGGCTTGAATGAGTGTTGCTGTGTCAGGACTGTGCTAATAAATTGATTATTTCTGAGCATTTATCCCCCAAAGCCCAGTCCTGAAATAAATGAAGTGTCTGGTTTATGTCAGGAGAGCAATCTTGCTGAAATCACCAGGATCTCTAACAGAAAACTCTTTTGGGAGCCAGGAACGGGGTGGCAGGTAGTGTGTGATGGTTAGATGGGACAATATGGGTGAGGCCTAAAGACTTCAGGGCTGGCTCATCTGTAAGGCACTGGAAAGAAAATTTCCTTCCCATTTCATCACTCTCCTGCTTATTTTGTTTCCTCTCTCTGTTTCTCTTTTTACTATTATTTTCTACATGATAATTTATGACAGCAGCATTTGGAGATGAGATTCTCCAGCCTGAATCTCCTTGGAAGTGCCCAAGGCCAGGTTGGACAGGGCTGGGAGCACGCTGGGACAGTGGAAGGTGTCCCTGCCCATGGCAGGGGTGGCACTGGATGGGCTTTAAGGTCCCTTCCCACCCAAACCATTCCCTGATTATGGAGAAGGAAGCGCCTTTTGCCGTGTGTTCTGTTGCTCTGGGAATAACCAGAGAGCAAAATCTCTCTTGTGGCAATGTTTGCTGTGTCCTGGGAGCCCTGGGCTGTGAGCCTGTCCGGGGCAGGGTGTGAGGGGCAGCGTGCAGAGCCCTGGAGGCTCTGCCTTGGCCAGCAAGGGCTTTTCCAGCCCCAGCAGCAGGAGCAGGACGGGGCTGAGTGCAGGGCAAGGGCTCAGCCGAGCTCTGGGGACGCTGCACACACTGAGGTCGCTCAGGCCAGGAGGGAGCCAGCTCCTGTGTCTGGGCTCACCCAGGGTTGGGCGAGTCAGAGCTGCTGGGGAATGATCTTGGCTCTGGCACAGATGCTCTGCGTGACACTGGCTTGCACCCTGCTCCTCACACTCACAAATTCCTCCTTCTGCAGGCATTGGATCTTCCTGCTGTAATGAAAAAAGTAGGATTTAGCTTGCCTGAAGTAATTTCCATTGCTAATTTTCAGGCTTCTGTTGAAAACACCTGGGAGGATGTGCAGATTCTTCTGCACATACTGGGAATTAGCCCATTAAGGTGATCTTCAAAGCAATTGGAACGCTGCACTCGTGACTCGTGACTTATTTGTTTCTCTTATGGTCTCTAAAGGCAGTTTCAAGGAGATTTTTTGTTATTATTTTAAAGTTTCCGCTTGCTTTTCCTGGCTGCCCAGCTCCCTCTCTGGAGCTGCAAGGAGGATCCAGTTAGTGCTGAGGTGGGGATTGCAGAGGATGGAAATCTTGCTGCTCCAACCATGAAGTGGGAACCTGCTCAGCTTTTTACCTCAGATCTGGGGTGGCAGAAGGGGTGTGGTTTGATTAAAAAGACCAAAGACCTCCAGGGAAAAGGACTTTTTTGGTGGAAGATTCCCTCAAAAAGCTGGACTGGCTCTCAGGAGATTTTTCAGCAGGCAAGCTGAGGTTTCCTATATGGCTGAGAAATTCCAGGAATACTCTTCAAAAATCAGGACCTTTAGTGGTACTTCAGAGCAAAACCATCTCCCCTGTTGGGTTCACACTGGTGTCATGCAGCTCCTTCCCTCTCCACTGACTGCCAGCCTCCAGAGGGTCAGTATTCCAGGCTCCCTGACCATTTGTATGCTTGGACTCTGCTAAGGACATGCTTTTGCAGCTCCCCAAGGTTTTTGGCTGCTTGCCTGACCTGAGGGCAGAGTGCTGAGCTGGAGAGGCGATGCTGCCATGAAGGGAAGTTTACCTTTGGACATGGAGGACCCCAGTGCACGCACAGAGGGACCTTTTGCTCTTCACAGAACATTTAGGACAGCCAAAATCCGTCCCCGTGTGAGGACTGCTCCCAGACAAGCCCCAGGGAGATGTCCCCGCCGCAGTCCCCGGCGCCGCTGTGCCGGAGCAGATAGAAAGATTGTCCCAGTTGTTTGTCAGCTGCTAAGAATTAACACCATTAATTTATGGCAGTCCTTTGCATTAATCCTCGCTGTTAATTCCTTATCTCTGCTCCAGCATATTGGCTGCCCAAGCCCTCATCTGGGAAACTCATCAGCAGTTTGTTTGGAGGTTGCCCTTTGCGTGGCAGCTGGAGCAGGGGAAGGCGGTGGGAGAGCAGAAGCAGGAGCAGAAAGTGGGTTTGGCATGTGCAGGAAGGGGACATCACTCCAGGATGGATGGTGGCAGCTCCCAGCTGGCAGCATGGGGCACCCTGAGCCCCTGGCAGCAGGGGCTGCCTGTGCTGAGCAGGCTGGAGACCCCTCCTGCTCAAGGGACCAGCCCTAGGGCAGTTTGCTGGAGTGTTTCTTGCCTGTAATCAAAAAATGCATTTTTCATGATTGAAAAGGAAAGGACACTGAAATTGCAACCGCAGCAAACAAATAAATTAACTTTTAATGACTTCCCATCTAGTTTTGTATTTGTTTTAGCAGAAGCTCTGCCAGAAAGCTTCGAGGAAAGGGGTGGAATGAGATGAGCTTTGCAGTACCCTTCCAACCCAAACTCCTCTGTGATTCCCTGATGAGTATTTTGCTGTATCCCTGCTGTCCACGGAACAGGTCCCCCCTTGTCCTTTCAGGGTTCCCTGTGGTGCTGCTGAGGAACCTGCGGCACCCCGTGTACCTGCTGGTGGTGCTGGCTCAGGTCAACATCTCTGCCATGGTTGCCGGATTAGCAACATTCATGGGCAAGTTCCTGGAGAGACAGTTCTCCCTCACAGCATCCCTGGCCAACATGATCATTGGTAAGTGTTGCTGAGCTTTTGACTCCTTAAAAAACAATCTAGAAATTAGGAAGAATTCCTCTAGAATAAAGCCTCTCTCTCAGAATCGGTTGGAGAGTTCAGAGATCCCACCACAGAAGTGTTTAAAACGTATTTTTGAACAAACAGCACCTCAGGGAAAGAGGCCTCTGAGGTCTGCAACAGCTAAATCAGAATCAAGTGAGCAGAGCAGACTGGCAGAGCCCAGGGCTGCATGCAGGCAGGAAGGTTAAATGCTGCAGCAGTGCTGTCCTGCCCAGCTGAGCTGTTCCCAGCCTTGATTTACGCTCTGCATTCAAGTCAGCACCGTGCTCCGCGGATGAATCTCTCTAGCCTTTGTTCTCACTACCGAGTCTTGCTTGGCCTTTTGCTTTCAGATCAAAAAGATTTCTGTAGCTGGAAATTCCTTCCTTCCTTGCGTGGGTATTTATGGGCTGAAAGCAACCTCCCCATTGATTCTTAGCTGAATTAAACAGTTTGCATGTGTCTAGCTGAACTTTTTATATAAATGGGATTTTACAAGGGTGACCACAGAAATGGGCACAATCCTGCGCTGCACAGAAATTAAACATCTTCCCCAGGCTTACTTGATGTTTCTTCCTGTTGACACTGAAAAATCACATTTTGCTGGGTGAAGCACAGCCTTCCCCTCCTCCTGACATCTTCCATCAATGGATATGTAAGGCAGCCAGTTTGCTCTGGGATCCTGCTGCTTTTGAAAAGCAGCTTTTTTGTAGCATTATTCCCTTGGTCCCTTCTGAATCACCTGTGCTGAAAAATAGGAACCCAACAGCAAGTCCTCCGGGCCTTTGCTGTGAGAAGGGACTGATAGACATCCGAGATGGAAAGCAAGGTACAGTGATAGGACAAGGGGGAATGGCTTGAGATTGGGTATTAGGAAGGAATCCTTCCCTGTGAGGGTGGTGAGACCCTGGCACAGGTTTTCCAGAGAAGCTGTGGCTGTCCCTGGATCCCTGGAAGTGTCCAAGGCCAGGCTGGACAGGGCTTGGAGCAACCTGGATGGTGGAAGGGGGTGGAACTGGGTGATGTTTAAGGTCCCTCCCAACCCAACCCAACCCACTGTGTGGTTCCCTGATTCCGTGTCTTGCCTTTCCCCAGGTGCTGTGAACATCCCTGGGGCCATGGTGGGGATCGTGGTGGGCGGTGCCATCCTGAAGCGGTTCCAGATGTCCCTGAGGCAGTGCAGTGCCCTGTGTGTGCTGGGCATGCTGCTCTGCCTGCTCACCGCCTTCCCTCTGCTCTTCCTGGGCTGCCCCACGCAGAAGGTGGCCGGTGTCACCGACTGGGACAGGTACCACGGGCTGGGCAGGGGGGACGGGGGCATCCCCAGGGTGGGCACACCCCAGCCACAGCCACGTTCCTCGGGCTGGGGGTGGGAGCCAAGCAGAGTCCCCAGAAATGGGTGTATTCCCTCAGGAGAACCAGCTAATGGACATAAAGTAAGAGATCCTTGTGGATAAACACGGAGTCTGCCGTGTCCTCAGGTTTAGGGCAGGAAATGTACAGCTGGCCTTGGTGACTTAGCCCACACATGGTGGAGTCATTCCAGCTTCATCTCCTTAGGGTTAAAACCTTTCTAAAAGGAGATTTTTAGGAGCAGGGTTATAAGTTCCACCAGTGAGTTTTCCTACTGAGGAGCAAGTGTGGAACCTGAAGTAAACATGTTTTTGGCCCAAACAGCACAAAGTTTTCATCTTGGAAAGTGTGGTGGATGAGTAATTCAGGCAGGGGCCAGCCCTGGGATCACACCATCCAAGCTGTGGTAGCTAAACGTGGGCAGGACCTTCTTGTGTGCCCTCAAGGCTTGATCTAGGTCTCTGTGAATTCCCTGTTCAGTGTCCTGTGGTCCCAGCCCTCTGGGAGAATCTCCCTCCTCTCCCTCCTTCCCTCCCACAGCGTGGTGTTGCAAGAGCCCCAAAGCCCAGGTTTGGGACCAGGCATGAAGGAAGTGGGTGGCTGCCATGCCCATTTGTGGTTGGGATGCTTTGCCCAGGCAGAGCAAAGGTTCAGGGTGATGGAATTCCTGAGGGTCCTCCCTGACCCACGGGGAAGGGTTTGTTGTGCAATCGAGTGGGTTTTTACTGATCTCAGCACACAGGCAGTTTAGTTTCCCTGTCAGATGCACACTGATGATGCTCCATAGCTGGCATTAACGCTTTCCTCGTGCTCAGCTCTGGCTTTGGACACCACGACATGGAGTGTAACGCGCAGTGCCGCTGCCCCCAGAGGGGCTTTAACCCCGTCTGCGGCTCTGACGGCGTGGAATACACCTCCCCCTGCTCTGCAGGCTGCAGCCACGTGAACATCCACACTGACAGCTCCGTCCTGGTGAGTGACTGCTGGCCGTGGCTGCTGGGGGCTGCCCAGTGCCCAGCTCCAGGCTGCCCAGCCCAGTGTCTGCCAGGGACGGGAATGGGGCGGAGAGTCGCAGAGCGGGAAGAGCGGGGTTTGCTCCTGGCCTTCCTTTGGCTTGGGTTGTTCTGCTGCCCTGTGCTGGTCTCTCCTGAGCTGCTCCCGCCTGTCACTGAGACCCCGACAGCCCCGGGTTGTCCCAGCTGCTCTGTTGGGTCTGCAGGCAATGCAGGTAAGGAAGTCCTCGCCATTGGAACACCTCTGCAGGTCGTTAGCAGCCCGTGTAGGGTGAGTGGCTTTCCGCTCCTGGCACAGGATGTGATGGCAGCAGGGACTGTCTGGGCAGTTTGCAGCAGCATTTTGTTAATTAACAGCACTTCATTTTAATAACAGTTATGATTGCTGCCAGAGCTTAGTCCCAAATGTGCTTTCCTGCACCCCCACGCCTGCAGTTTGTACAGCAGATCCTTTCCAACTGCCTTCATCCTCCTCGACGATGCCTCTCTCTTTCAGCCCTTGCTTTCTTGGAAATTTTACACTTTCCTTACCATATTCAGCATCTCTGCCAGTACAGGGACCTGTGGGACTCATTGCCTACTGCCTTCCTTCTCCCAGGGTTTCCAGGAACCCTCCCAGCCTGCAGAAAACCCTACAATTGTGTGCCCAGCTTTGCTGCAGCCCTTCCAGAGGGCACCGTGTAAGCTTGGATGTAGGAACGAGGTTTTGGGAGACCCTGAGCTGCCCATGCCTCTGGGATCACTCTTCTGCAACCTGCCACCCCCTCTGGCAACCAAAAGGTCATGCTCGTTTTATTTAAAGGTCTCTTCAAAAAAAAAACCCCAGGGTTTTTTTGTTTAAAACAAAAAAAAGGGGAGAATTATGACTAAAAAATAGAGAAAAGGAAAAATTCCTCATCCATCACCCCAGGGCATCTTTTCTTTGCTGTAAGGCTCTGCTATTATTTATGAGCCTCTCTCCAAGGTGAGGTTTTCCACGTTTGATTTAACACTGCCCTGAGCTTGGGCTCTGGCTGTGGCTGCAGCTCTGCCCTGCACAAGGCCCTGGATGGAGGGGCTCACAGCAGGACAGCGCCTGGGCACAGGGCCTCAGCCAGGAATTGCTTCCCAAGATCCCATCCATCCCTGCCCTCTGGCAGTGGGAAGCCATTCCCTGTGTCCTGTCCCTCCATCCGTTGTCCAAAGTCCCTCTGCAGCTGTCCTGGAGCACTGGACAGGGCTCTGAGGTCTCCCCGAAGTACTAAGTGCTAATTACTGCTAATTATTTTCAGACAAATCCTACCCACTCTCCCTCGCTCTGGCAGCTGGCAGCGTTCCCTTCCATCTGCACATCCCTGGGCACGTGAGCAGCCTCTGGATGTTCTCTCCTCTTTGCAGAACTACACCAGGTGCAGCTGCATCGCGGGACCGGGCTTCGCCAGGCCGGGCACCTGCGGCACCGGCTGCTCCCACCTCTTTGTGCCCTTCGTGGTGCTGTCCTGCCTGGCAGGGATCCTGGCCAGTACGTCCCACACGCCGTCCTTCATGCTCATCCTGAGGTGGGGACACCTTGGACACAGCCCTGGGCAGCCACAGAGGGCTTCCAGAGGGGATCTTTGGGTCAGGAGGAAGGATTTCTGCAGCTGCGGGATGGGGGATTAAATCAGCCCTGACTGGGGTTAAACCAGCCCTGCACTGCACTCCGTGCCCTGTTCCTGCACAGGGGGGATAAACCAGCCCTGCACTGCACTCCGTGCCCTGTTCCTGCACAGGGGGGATAAACCAGCCCTGCACTGCACTCCGTGCCCTGTTCCTGCACAGGGGGGATAAACCAGCCCTGCACTGCACTCCGTGCCCTGTTCCTGCACAGTGGGGTTAAACCAGCCCTGCACTGCACCCCGTGCCCTGTTCCTGCACAGTGGGGTTAAACCAGCCCTGCATTGCACCCCGTGCCCTGTTCCTGCCGTGGCTTTACCCTGGCACAAGATGCACCATTAACTCAGCAGTAATTCAGCACCAGTACTTGGGCTCTCCTTAAGGCAGCTCTGTGTGAAGTTAAGAAGTTTAATGACCTTCCTTTGCTTGAAAGCAGCCTTCCCTCCCAGTGCAGAGAGGCAATTAGGGCTCCAGCTTCCCCCATCCTTGGAAAGGTGCCTGTGGCATGGCAGCAGGATGGAGCCAGCCTAGGTGTGAGCCTAGGCTGGTGGGGTGGGGTGGGATCCCAGGATGGGTAAAGCTGAGGCTTAGGGGAAAGCCATGGGGAAATCTCTGTCTTAATCTATAAATGAGACTTCCAAGCTCTTCCTGGGTCTGGCAGGATTTTCAGGCCATGGTCAGTGTTTAGCCCTAATGAATGAACCCTCATCAGCTTTGGTGATGTCAGTGGGAACCCCCTGGGATCCTTGGTGGCTGGGTTGAAGGACAAGTGTGTGGGTGAGGTGCTGTGCCAGGGAGGGAGGCATCCATCCTGGTGGGATTGCCAGAGGGCAGGTTTTCCATTTTGTTTTTCAGGAGCATCCAGCCTGAGGACAAATCATTTGCTGTTGGGATACAGTTCATGCTGCTGAGAGTTTTAGGTAAATTGAAATGTGCTAAAATACCATCCTGGAAAATAACGGCGGCTCTTGGACAGGGCTTTCCCAAGGCAGGGAAAGATGCTGCCCTGCAGGGTCTGGGGGTGCACATGGGGGGGGATGAGACAAGGCATCTCCAAGGGCTCCATCTCCATGTGTAAACAAAGGAGGGCTGGGAATAGCTTCAAGTCCAGGAGCTCAGGCTGTGTGCAGACACTGCTCTGCTCACCTCCAGTGTATCAGGGGGCTCCAAACCCCATCCTGTGATCCCACCAGTTATTTTTCTAAGGGGGAAATTCATGTTGCCCTGGAGGCCCCAGGACGTGCCATAGCAGCTGTGGGAAGGAGCAGTAAATGCTCAGTGTATAGAGGAGCTGAGCACTGGAACAGGCTGCCCAGGGTGTGGTGGAGGCCCCATCACTGAAGTGTTCAGGAGGTTCAGGTGTTCAGCTGTGGCATAAGGGCTATGGTTTGGGCTGTGGCACTTGGGGACATGGGTTGGGCTGTGGCACGTGGGGCCATGGTTTGGGCTGTGGCGCCCGGGGACATGGGTTGGGCTGTGGCCGTGGGTTGGGCTGTGCCCATGGGTTGGGCTGTGCCCGTGGGTTGGGCTGTGCCCGTGGGTTGGGCTGTAGCACTTGGGGCCATGGGTTGGGCTGTGGCACTTGAAGCCCTGGGCTGGGCTGTGGCCGTGGGCTGGGCTGTGGCACCCGGGGCTGTGTTTTTGGGGCGGCTGTGGCGGCGGTGCGGCAGGGCTCGGCTGACCCTGTGTTCCAGCGTGGATGCCGGGCCCGGTGCTGTACGGCAGTGCCATCGACACTACCTGCATCCTGTGGGAGAGGAGGTGTGAGCGCAGGGCAGCCTGCAGATACTACGACAATACCCTCTTCAGGCAGAGGTAGGGATGGACAGCGGGCCCGGGGACGCCGGGGGGACGTGGCACGGGGACGCGCTGTGCAAAGCACTGTGAACACGCGGGGACGCTGCCGAGGACCGTGCAGGCTGCAGACGGCACAGGCTCACTCGCAGGACAGCTCCCTGCACTGTGGCAGAGGCAGTCCCTGGAACAGGCTCCCCAGAGCCTCAGGGCTCCGTGCTTGGAGCACTGGGGAGCATCCCCGCTGCCCTGACCCGCTGTGTTTGCACCCTCAGGTATCTGGGGCTGCAGTTCTTCTTCGAGGTGGGCGCTTTCCTATGCTTCGGGGCCGTGTATCTGATTCTCAGCAAGCAGGAGAGGGAAGCCAGACAGGCAGAGGAGACAAAGGCAGAGCCAGAGAAGGAGAAACTGGCAGGAAGCTCCATAAAGAGCCCGGAATCCAAAGTGTGACACCGAACAGGTGAATTGTGATCCGTTCTGGGGAGGCGAAGCCCCGTGAATCAGCCGACACCCCAGCTGTGCGGGGTGGATGCTTGGAGTGATGGACCCTGGGGCTGCTTCCTGATCCCCCAGGTGGGATGAACTTCCTGCAGTGCTGTGGATCCAGCCACACGTTGCTCTGCACCTCAGGGCTGCAGCTTGTTCCTTCACATGGATTAGTCCACACACTTTGATCCGTGGACTCTGCAGCCTCCTGGATTTGTGTCCTTCAAAGCAGTTTTTCCTGCTGACTGTCTGGGTGATGCCAGCACTGAGCATTAACCAGAAACCTGAAGGGTTTTGTGGTGTGTGGGTTTTTTTAAATACATCATTTTTGAGAAACGGTTTTGTACTGAACCCACAGATCTCTGTGACTGATGATTAAAATTATAGTTATAATTCTTATTTTTTGTGTTATCAGCACTTCTTTTCTGATGGTCAGTGCTTCTCACAGGAGCTCACTGAAGCACGTGGGAGTTCAGGTGTGTTCCTGGTTTGCAGTTCCAGAAAGGCAGAACTTTTCCCAGGGTTGCAGGATCAGAGGACGAGGTTGGAGCCCTCTCCAGACTGGGTAGAGCTTGTGGCTGAACCATCTGAGCCTGGCACCAGCCAGCCCTGGGCTCCCTGAAGGGGGTTCTGTCTGTAATTATGGGGTGGAAGTCCAGCCTGGTGCTATTTTGGTTCAGCTGCCTCCATTTCCTGCATTCTTCCCATCCTGGGGCTCCTTCCCACCCAAGAGTGAATTGTGCTGCTCCTACCACCAGTGAGCAGCCACAACCACTGGGTAACTTTGTCATTTTTGGCTCCAGGATGGAATTTAGGAGAGAGAACAAAACTTGTAAGTTCAACCCAAATATGCAGAAAAGAAATATACAGAGGGGAAAATTCATTCCCTCCTCCCACCCTGGCAGATATCCTCTGGGAAAGGCTGGGTGTGCAGAGAAGTGGAAGGCCTGTGGTGAAGTGACTGAATTTAGCTATTTCCCCAAACTGTTCACCCACCCATTCTGAGGGGCCCAATTACCTCAGTGCAGACTGAGAGGTTAATTGGAAATTTTTAGGGGTTTGAGATGGGGAGTTTTTTCCTATTTTTGTTCAGTGCCTTGTATTCACTGAGTTAAGAGTTTACAGCCCTGTTTAGGGTACCAAGAAGTGGTGTCTGGCTTCAGAGAAGGTTCTAGAAGGCAGAGGTGTGTGGATGTTGCAGGGATGTGCGTGGAACCATCCAAGGAAGGACAAATAGCATTTGCTGACCATGACCTTTAAAAGCCAAAACGGGGAGTTTTGCACTGTCCTCTTTTCCAAGCCAGGCAGCATCTGTAGCTAAAGCAGCAGGAGAGGAATGGGAATGAGGCTCTTTGGGCAGGAGTAGGGAAGAGGCAGCCCACGATGCCCACAGTGGTTGTTCCAGCTCCTGGCAGCCCAGGAATCTGTGGCATCTGTGGAGAAGAAGGTTCTTTCCTGGCTGAGCACAAGCCTTGGCTCACAGGCACTTTCCTGCCGTGCTCAGCTGAAGCCCAAGTCGCTCCAAGGTACTTTCCACACCACAACAAACAAACCACAGCACAATTTGCTCCGTACGGCGTGAGAAGTGGGGAGCTGCTGAGTGCTGTGCCAGGAATCTGCCATGGATTCGATTCCTTGCCCATGGAAGTGTCCAAGCCCAGGTGGGACGGGACTTGGAGCAACCTGGGGTGGTGGAAGGTGTCCTTGCCCATGGCAGGGGGTGGAATGGGACGATTTTTCAGGCCTTTCCGACCAGAACTGTTCCGTGGTTCCACAGTTCTCTCCCCCCATGCCACTGGAGCCCCTCAAGGCTGTGAAGCCTTTCTGAAAGCCCCTCAAGCCACTGAAAGCTGTGGTTCCATTTCCAGAAAGGAGGAGGAAAGGGGATAATTACACAAACCAAATAAACAGTTTAATTGCCTGTGGTGCTGCTGCAGGTGGCAGACAGGCTGCACATCCCTCTCCTGCCTGGTTGGGATCCTGATGGATGCACAAGTGCCTGCAGGATGGCCTGGCCAGCTCACTCCCAGCCCTTCTCACTGCTGGGCTCAGGGCTGCACGTTCATTTTCCACTTGGAAAACTCCCATCACATCATAGAAAGGTCTGGCTCAGGCAATGCACAAGCTGGCACAGCCTGAATTCTTCCTTCCCTCGTTACCCCTCCAGCAGAGGACAGATCCCTGTGGATAAGCATCCAAGGCACTTGCAAACTGTGTCTTAGCTCTAGCGCTGTTACTCTGCTTTTGCTCTGGTAATCTCCATCAATTTGGGCTGGAGTTGCTATAAAGAGAAATAAACCCACATTTCCCCATCCCTTCCTCTGTGCTCTTTCAGAATGTGGTTGAAAGGGACCGACTTGCCAGGGAAGATTAAAGAGAGGCAGTTTGGAAAGGCTGCTCCCACCTCCCGTCAGCAGGGAGGGAGATAAAACCCAGGGAATATGAAAGGGTTGGCAGCAGGAGGAGTGTTTGATGCAGAGCAAGGGGCAGGCAGGTAGGAGCGCTGCAAAGAAACGAAGCAAAGGAAGGGGTAGCAGCAGCAAAATCCCCCTGTGCCGTTTGCCAGGTTCTCCCCAGAGGAGATATCCCCTGGAGACAGTCTAAAACAGAATTTACAGAGCACTGAAGGGCACAGCTTGGGCACCAGCCAGGAATTGCACTGGGGGAGGGGTAAACAGGAGCTAATCCAGCTGGGCCAGAACTCCGTGGACTTCCTGGAACTGGAGCACTGGAGGTTTTCATGCAGCACTTCGTGGTGCCAGGGGTCACAGACCTGGAGGCAGAACGGTGCTTTAAGGCTGGTGAGAACTGCACGGGGTCAAGAGAAAGAATTAAAACTGGAGGGAAGGACCCAAAGCACTTACGGAGCCAAGAGCTGCACAAGAGCCGAGCACAAGTCCCATTCCTCTGGGAAAAGAGCAAAGCTGGAGCTTTTAAATCACCTTTGGTGTGTTTAGGGCAGCCAGATCTCTTCCTGGAGTGCTCCTGGCCACTGCTGCAGTCTAACCAAAAGGGTTTCTCCTGGTTTGCTGCTGCTGTTATAGAGCAAGTTTTCCAGCACAGGGGATAGGGATGGTCCCAGGTGGATTCAGTGGCTGTTTCCACGGGGCCAACAAAACATGAATCAAAACCCACTGAATGTTTCTCTTAAAACTCATTCGAGCTGCCTCTGGCAACCTGAAATCTGTTCACAGAAAATGCTCGCTGAGGAGATGCAGTTTGTAGCCAAAAGACAAAGAATTGCTGTGCCTGGGACTGAGGCAGAGCTGTGGATGGAATCCAGTCCCCAGGCTGGGGAAGAGGAAGGCAAATAACCCATAGATGTTACACTGAAGTTCACAAAAATCTGGGAAGTTCCCAGAGGGATGCTGAAAAGATGAGCTAAGGAATCAGTGAAATGCTACCAATTAAAAGTACAATTCCCAGAAACTGGAGGTTTCCAGGGATCTCAGAAGGGGAAAACAGAGCAGTCAGGCAGATGCAGACCCAGTTCAGCACTGATCCCTGGAAGCATGCTGAAGAAGTGACTCATCCATGTACAGTCACTTAGGTAAGGATGTCATGGATTGTCTTACGCACATCACATCAAATATTTCACTTCCCCTTCGGGCAGGCCCCTGTCCCACCTGGAAGCTGTGCTACCTCCTGACTGAAGGAAGGATTTTGGCCCTGTCCCACCTTGTTCCCATAAACCAATTATCAGCCAGATGGAATTACGCAGAGAGGAGAAAAAGAGGAGAAAGACAGGCTTAATTGGAAAGCTTCAGCTCCAGGAGCTGCGGGTATTTTGCTGCCTACCCAAAAGGATTTATCTACGAGAATCTCACCAGGACAGGTCTGTCCTGTCTCTAGGACTAATCAATATTTTAATTAATTACTTGGACGATGAGAGAAGCAGGAGCTAATAAAATGTCTGCTTGCGGTCGCGAGTGCTGTGGACGGCAGGATTGGAATCCAAATGATTCACATCAGACTGGAAAAATGGTGTGAAATGGATAACACTGGGATTTCACATCGAGACCAAAACTCTGATGCAGGGGAAGGAGGGCTGGGGTGCAAAGTTTGCCCTGTGGGAAAGGGGATGTGGCACCAGCACATACGGAGCAGAAGAGTTTTAAGCTCATATTTTCCCTTTAAATTAAATTGGCATTCACCACAATTTACTGGCTGTCCTGTGAGGGGAAGATATGACCCCTTGCACTTGGAGGCATAACATTATCTCCCCATGTTGCTGAATTGAATGTTTCCCTGCTTATTGCCAAGTGCATCTCCTGCAGTTGCTCCCTCTCAAAGGTCCAAGCAAACAGAGCAGAGTAAATCAGGAATTATCTCCTGTGTTTAGAGACAGGTTGAGTAATGATTACTCCTGAAATATGGAATTCATCTTCGGGGCTTAATGGACTTGCAGTGGAGCTGTGCAGGAGCTAGTTGCTGAAGGTTCTGAAATGATGGTGGTGAGGGAAGAGCATCCTTTATCCCACAGCTGTGATAAGAGCTGACGCTGCTCTGAGCACGTTCCCAGCCTCAGCCCAGGCTCAGCCTCGTCTCCTCATCTGTTGCTTCCAGGGTGCTGAAGGGCAGAAGTGCTTTCATCGGCGCTGATAAAGGCTGCCAGAACATTTCAATGCCTCTCCCCTCACTTTTCAAGTTAGAATGTCATTTGCTAGAGACACCAGAACCTGAGATGGTTCCAAGCTGTGCACACTGGTACAACTTTCTCAGCAAACTCAGGAAAAAATAACTTTCCCTGGATAAACTTGCTGTGGAATTCTTCTTGCTCTTACACCTGCTGTTAAAAATGGCTTCCCTTTCCACCGTCCTCATCTCCTGTTTGTCCCAGTGCCATGACTTAGTCACACACTGGGCACAGAATGTGTCCAAATTGCACTCATGAAGCTTTGGGGACGCTGTGCTCATCTTCCTTTCCCCCCCGCCCCGAGTTTCTGATTCCTTGTGACTGCAGGGCTGCTCTGGAGCACGGGCTGGGTACAAATAATGACATATTCCAAAACCTGTGGGCTGGGAGATGGGAAATGCCTGTGTGTGAGAGCACCTGCAGGAACAATAAATCCAGGTGGAGGGGGATGGCATGCTGAGAAATGGAGACACTAATGATGGAAATCAAACTGGGAACACTGGGGAAAGCCTCATTCCCAGCATGCCTGAAGGGGTACAGCCCCCCCAACCCTGAGACAGGACAGGTCCATGCCCAGCCCCAGAGGAACGAGATGGCAGCACCTGTGCCTAATTCACAAAAGCCAAAATAAGCACAACTTTAGGGCAAAAGACACCAGCTACACACCCCTTTCCAAAAACTCTTTGTTATTGCAAACAAGGGGGAATCAAAGAAAGATAGAAAGGCTCAGATATTTTGGAGGCCTTGCATCACTCCTGGGACGATCCTGAGCAGACAGACACACAGGCCTTGGCACTGGCAGATGTGGCTGGCAGGGGGGGAGTGGGGGAAATCCAGGAGCAAGAGACTAGAATTCAGCTGGACAAAAAGAAGAGTCCCTTTCCTATCCCAAAGGTCTCACACTGAATCTTGCTGCATTGGTCTCCTACATCTGGAGCAGAAGGGCCAGAGCCCTGGCTGTCCCCTGCAGCAGGGAGGTGATACCTCCAGGAAAAAGACACGAGATCTGGGGCTCAACTGGCCTGAGGATGTTCAGGCACACAAGGGTTTCCCTGGACCCTGGTGATATGACAGGCAAGCCCAAAGGAAATCATAGCTTTCCAGTTTCCAGGAAACTGGGGGAAAAAACCAACAAAAACAACCCTGCAGTTAACAGCTGGAATGTCATTCCCTGAGGTCCCAGCTGCAACATTTCCTGCATTTCTCATTCCTCAGGGGAGCCATTACAGAAGATGTTCTGGGAACAGAGGATGCAGGAGTGAGCAGTGCCCAAAAAAAAGCTGGGAGACTGTGGCAGCTCAAGCCGGGTGTCTCTGTAGGGAACAACATCCCAACAGGGTAACCCTGATCTCCTGGGCAGCCTCCACCATCCCCTTCCCAGCCCTGGCTGTGCCCCTGGGGTACTGCTGTCACCCACCCCTTTTCCTGAGGCCGGGAGACATTCCAGGTGCAAGCTGTGCATGAAGCAAAACAATGAGCCCCCCAAGCAGGCCCCGAGCACCCTCAGATCCCACTGTGCTGGGAGTCCTGGGGAGCAGCGTGTGCCGGTGCTGGCCCGAGTCCTGGAAGGTGACGGAACCTCCTGAAGACTCGGTCCCCACTCGCCTGTTTAACTGACTGCCCCTCGCCAGGGCACTGCTTATGATCCCACGCTGTTCCAGGATGCTTCCCTGCTCCTTGCAGGGTAAGGGCAGCTCTGTCCCTGCGCTCCTGATCCCAGCAGCCTCCACAGAGGCTGGCGAGGCCGGCGGGGACAGGAAGGAGCGCTGCCGGTTGTGTGGCTGTCACAGCAAGGATGGATGGGGCAAGCACCACTGATCTTCTGCGGGTGTAGAAATCAAGCCAAGGAGAAATTGGAACCTTCACGGGGATGCCAGGCAGATCAGAGGAGAGTGGGGAATAGTGCCAATGTCACCGAGGTGGGTGGGGGAGCAGCAGAGGTGCCAGGGGATGGAGGGGAGCGGGAGCCTGGTGTGCACAGGAGCTCAGAGGGGCACAGACTGCGTGCCAGTGCCTGCACGGGGTACAGCCAGCCTTCCTCCTCTCCAGAGCCCAGCTCTCTGTCCCCAGAACCACGCCGGCTTTGGGCGAAGGTGCTGCACCAGCCCGAAAAGGATTTGTTGGCTGTGCCTTCTCCCCGCTGTTAGCCAGGCTGCTGGGGCCTTTGTCACAGCCCTCAGCAGGTGGCCTCTGTGTCCTCCCGTTCCTCCGGCTGCTCAGAACCTCCTCGGGGCCGTGGTGTAGTGCAGAGAGAGTTCTGGGGCTTTAAATTTGAGATTAATGAATGACAATTCCACTGCCATGTTTCTCTTCCACAAAGGGAAGAAGTGAGTTGTAGGATTCCGAATTTCTGAGGGGGAAAAATAAAAAAAAAGAAAAAGACACGAGATGCCTCTGTTGTGCTCTGTGTGCCTGCTAGTGCTGGCTCCCCTGGGAACCACCTCCTTCCCAAGCACACAAAACCATCTCAGCTGGTGAGTTTAGTAAGGATTTGGGGCTGCTGCAGGCAGGGATGCTGCTCCTGGGGTAGCTGCTCTCTGCCATCCAGTTCCCTGCACTTCATTCCCCTCAGACTTCTCCAGACACAGCAACAGCGAGTGAACTCAAAGTCCTGAAGCCAGGAATAAATCATGACACGGGTGACACTTGTAATTGAGAGTTTCTTAATTGCTGTGTTTGATTAAAGAGAGCTGCCGGCTTTGTGCATAAAAGGCAGAGACTCCAGAAACCCGGGGTAGGAAGAAAAGAGGATAAGAAGATGATGGGAACAGAAAAACACGAGATCAAGGAGAAGAAAGACTCGGGAGAAATCTTGTTGGAGTGCCAGAGATAAGGGAGACAAAAATAGAATGAGTGGTTTCACTTGTGACTACATCCATGTTTATTTCTGCCCTTTTGGGGCAGAAATGCAGGGATTTGTGCTCTCCTGGTGTGAAATGCAGCAGCTATTTAGCACCACAAAGCACCAAAGATAAAGGCAGCATATCAAAAAGAACGAAAACCGACTGGGAAATTGCTTTTTTTTTGTTGAAGTAATGCGCCAGGGAAATAGGAAAACCTTTCATTAGAACTTTGGTGGCTGTGCCGCCAGGAGGGCCATGCTCCAAAAAGCCAGGAGCTGCGCCCTGTGAGTCCCAGATGTGTCTCCTGCTTCTGCAGCTCCTGCCAAGGTCAGGGAGACATCCCTGGGCATTTCAGGCCCTTCTGGGATGGGGGTGGCTCTCCTGCCCCAAGCTGTCTTCTAGGGATATTCCTGACCTCTGCAAGTGGTTCAGGGAGAAATCCAAAATATTGATCTCAGGGAGATGACAAGCCCAGAGAAAAGAACAAGAGGAGTGGGGAAAGATTCCCTCTTTGGAGGGGAAATTCCTTCCTGGCGTGTTATTCCCTCCCAGGACGCTTTTTGCCAGCCCAGGTGGGCAAAGCATGGGGAGCAGAGAGGTTGAGAGCCCAGAGAGGGTCCAGCTTTAGGAAGAGCATGGCCAGCACAGGATATGTGAGCTCCTCTCAGAATATACTTTCCTCTTGTCCATCATTTTCTTCATTTCCAAAGGGTCACACAGAGCAGGAGCCTGGCTCTGTCCTGGTTGGACAGGTGCGGGTAGGAATGCCAACGATGCTTAAAGGCTGCAAGGGTGAGCCTGGCTTAGGTAAATCCTCCCTCCTGTACAGATTTTTTCCAACTCAGATGACTTTTTTGTCTTTGTATGAACTCCTCAGCACTGACCTCACTGCTCCCAGGTGGAAGCTGGAGGTTTGGTGACACTGCAGGAATAAAAATACTCCCTTTCCTCCCGCTTTCATTGCTGTCCTGGCTGTTGTCTCCAGCCAGCTCTGAGCAAGTCCACTCTGAATGAAAATAATATCTCTGCTATGGGTTAGTGGAAAGAGAGAAGAAGAAGAAATCCTGGTGCAGCAGAGGTTGGCAGGGAGCTGCTGCCTGGGCACTGGGCCATGGTGGGGCAGGGCTAGCTCTGACACTGGGGATTTCCACAAATAAATGCACAAACACTTCCAGCTGGAGCCAAAATCTTCAGGAGACCCCTGAGAGGCTGCCTAGCACTGACTGATACAGGGGCTTTCAATATACTGTCAGTGCAGTACAAAAGCTTCACCTGGGTGGAAATTTGACCCTAATAAGTCTTTGTCTTGAGCTAAAACAGCCTGAAGAATGTAAAATTTGGGGTACTCTGTAAATAGCTTTTTTTTCCCTCCCCTTTAAAAAACCTTCAAATACATGGTATGGTTCTAATGAAAAACAGCTCCCCAATAATCTGCAGCACAGGCTCATAAAATTTCCAGACTCGTTAATTTAGAGAATCATCACCAAAAAAACAGGGTTTGGTGATTTCTAATGATTTCCTTTGTGAACAAGGAGTCAAATTGAGCTGCTTTGTTCCTACAACTCCCAATTTCTTCCCACTGATGGGTTTTTTCCCCGGATCACTTATATCTGTCTCTCTTTAAGCTGTGACAAATGTGAGGGCTTCTGGCACAGACAAATGGTGCATCACACTTTTGGAAAGCTCCAGAGCATCTTCATTTTCTTCCTCTTGTCACACGTCCTCAGCCAGCCTTTCTGTGACAGCAGTGTCCCCAGGAATTTCAGGGCTGCCACCACGGCTCCCGAGTGAGGCTGGGTTTGGAGATCCACTCCTCCATAATCCTTCTGGGAAACAGTATCATTTCCAGAAGCAGCATCCTCCTAGCCCTTCCACACCTACAGAGGCTTAAGAAAGATGGGGACAGACATTTTAGTAGGTCCTGCAGCGAGAGGACGGGGGGAGGGATTTAAACTCAAAGAGGGAAGATTCAGACCAGGTATGAGGATTCTAACACTGAGGGTGGGGAGGCACTGGCACAGGTTGCCCAGAGAGGTGGTGGCTGCCCCTGGATCCCTGGGAGCTTTCAAGGAGAGGCTGGACAGGCCTCTGAGCAGCCTGACCCAGGGGAAGGTGTCCCTGCCCGTGGCAGGGGCTGGACTGGCTGAGTTTTCACAGGTCCCAGACCATGCTGTGACTGCAGGATTCCTGCAAGCTGGAGTGCCCTGTGCCATCCATCCGGCTTTATTTGCCCTCTCCAGGTGTGCCCAGACCTCCGGGTGATCTCTGCAGGGCTGGCACAGCCAGGAGGGGACAGCAACAGTGGCACTGTGCCTCTTCTCCCCTTACAGCCACTGGATCCAGTCTCAGCCTCTCTCTCCAAGGACAGCCCGAAGGGAGTTCATGTGACAGCAACGAGAACAGTCAGAGGCCAGGAAAACATGAGCTACTGGGAAGCAATCGGTGTCATTTCATCTGCAGGGAGGACGTCGGAGAGGAGACAATGACAGCGTTCAATTATGCAAAAGGTCATGGCCAAGGGGGGAGGACAGAGCTTCCAGGCACAGCAGCAGAAGTCACGGCCTGAAATTACAGGGAGAGAGGGAGGGGTTTAGTCAGGCATCAGCCAGGAGGGGATTCATTGCACTGATTCTTTTGGGGACGCTCTGTTGTGAATGAGCAGCTATAGGGCCCTGAAAGAATCCCCATCAAAGTATTGGCAAAAGTGCTTTTAATATAAGCGTAAAAAAAGTGCAGCTGAACAAAGCTCGGTGGCAAGGGTCACTATCACTGCCCGCAGGGGTGGAACACACAGAGGAAAATCAGGTTAGGATCGATTTAGAAGGATCTGCACAGAGGCTGAAGGCACAAAAGGGTAAGGAAGACCCCCCTGCTGAGCGGAGCCCTCACTGCCTGAACTCCTGATGGAGCTGAGCTGCGGCCAGCTCCAGTCTCACTCTCAGACTTGGACAGGGATGTCTGCCTAAATAAATTTAGGGGGATTTAATCAGTGCTAATTCAGAGCCTCAGCCAGGACCTGTTGAGCGCAGAGGGTGTCTCTCCCCCGAGCAAGGAAGGATGTCTCAGTCCTGGGTAAGGAATCTCAAGCCCTGGGAGATGTCCCTGCTCCAGGGCAGATCGCACTGTGCAGCCACACTGCTGAGCAGGGAGAGCTCCAGGAAGGCTCCCCAGGCCATCACATTTATGGGGTAAAGCAGTTGGACTGTGGACAGATTGCATCCAATGGGAAAAGCCAGCATGTGGCTCCTGGTACCCACACCTGTCATTGTTCCTTGGTGAAGGAGTCCTGGAAAAGCCCCTGGGATTCAGGATTCGCCTGTTCCAAGCTCACACACCTCAATGCCCGCGGGGCCACTCTCCTGCTCTGGGAGATTCCCGGAGGAATTCTCGGCTCAGACACGGCTGAAGCCTTCACATCCTTGAGAGCCAGACTACTGCTGGTTTGAGGGGTGCAGTGCAGCCACCCCGCTGTGACACCGGGCTCTCCCGGTCCTCCCCAGCCTTGCTTTTGGCTGATCTGGTCTCGCGCCCCCCAGACACCCCCAGTGGCCTGCCCTGTGTTTGCTGTAAGCAGCCAGGGGCTGAACACCCCACACCTTGTGGGGACCCCGCTCTGGGGGAGGTGCTAAGGGGAAAAAGCTGCCCAGGAGCCGGGAGGTTCTGTCAGCTGCAGCTGCACTCCTTGGAAGGTAATTCTGAAATGATGGATCTGCTCCTGGGTCCAGGCTCTGAAAGAACAGAGAGATAAATGGGAGAGGCTGCGGAGAAGAGTTATGGGAATGATTCAGGAGCTGGAAAAGCACACGTGAGCGTGAGAGGTGAAAGCAGCCCTGGCTGTGGAGATTACGGCAGCAAAGGTTGAGAGGCTGCTGAGCTGCTCCCCGTGCCTCCCAGAGAAGATAGAGAATGCCTGATAGGAAGGGATCACAAATGATCCTTGAGCTGGAGTTCAGGAGTTCACAAAGTGTTCCCAGGGTGGGACTGTTGGGGTGTCCTGTGCAGGGCCAGGAGTGGCACTCACTGCTCCTGTGGGTCTGTTCCAACCCACAATATTCCATGGTTATTTGGAGAAGACCTGGCTGGCACAGGCTGAGGAGAGCCAAAACCAGAGCAGTGTGGCTAATTGCAGGTTGCACTCCTGGGAAATGTGTGAGCACTCAGGCACCCCGAAGGAATTCCAGCACTGAGACCTCCCCGTGCCCCTCCTGCTGCTCCAGGGATCCCTCTCAGGGTGCTTCGGGCAAGGACAGCAGCTGGAAGCCACAAGCAACAGAAATGCTCCCTGGAGGAGGGATTTCCATCCATTTTCCCAAGAGGAAATCCTCCCTGGAAATGGATTTCCATCCACTTCCATCCATTTTCCCAGGAGTAAAATCCAAGGGGCTGAAGGGCAGGGAATGGGACAGACAGCAGCATGTTGTGGGACAGGACCTCATGCCTGCTTCACCCATGGGACACCTCTGGCCCCAGCCATGCCCATGGGGCAGGGCAAGGGAGCAGCCTGGGGGCCCTGGCATGGGCCAAGACAGGGGGCAGAGCTGGGGGAAGTGAGGGCTGGGGAAGGCACTGGGGGATCTGAGCTCTGGGGCAGGACAGAGCTGGGAGGGTTTGGGCAGGAGGAGTGCAGGGTGTCAGCAGCTGCCCTCTGACCCAGCAGAGATCACCAGCTGCTGATGGACATGCCCAAGGCTCCTGCTTGGCCCTCTCCCTGCTGCCAGCACCACCTCCCTTTCCTTCCTGTTGGAAATGCCCCAAGCTTGCTCCAGCCCAGGGGATTAAAGAGCCCCACAGCAAAGTCTCACTGTGAGTTACTTGGAGAGGGGTCACCTGCCGAGCTGGCATCTTTTTGCCAGCATTCGTTGCTCTGCTTCCTTGTTTTGCAGCTGACACCTCAGTTTGGAGTAATCCCAGCTACACCTTTTCTCTGCATCTGAAGCTGAACCAGAAGGCCCTGCTGCAAAAGGCAGAGCACAACTTTGCTTACAACTTCCTAACCAGGTTTTGACTGTGTCCATTGTCCATTAAAATGGAGAGAAAACAAAAAACGTCATTAGCAGTTCAGCAGAGGGTCAGAAAGCAGGTTATTGACTTGCTTTATCACAGCTCCAAAACCCTCCTAAGAATAGAGCACTTTAGATTAATTGGGGGGGAAATGGATTGAAAAGTTGCAATTAAGTTGATGTCATAATTTTGGAAAAAAAAACCCCAGGTGTTCTGCTACAGCTGTAGCTCTCTCCCTGACTTTAATTGGCATCCCAGTCCCAGTTATCTGTATTGATAAAATGCTGTCCATTAAAAAATGTGTAATTAGCATTGGTTTGAAAGGTACAAACATTTTAAAGGAAAAAAAAAATTAAAAACCAGAAAAACTTCAACCTTTTTTTTTCTTTAACCTTTCGGAATTGCGGGGTAATTGTCTCAGCTCTGTGCAGGAGTGAGGGAGAGGAGCAGGATGCTTAATTGCACAGCCACTGGAGGAGTTTACAGCGGCCCCTCAGGCACACCCACTGACACCGAGGATCTCATTAGCAGCATTTCCCTTGCACGCTCTGCATCCCCCTGGGGCCTGGGGGGAGCTGGGGGAGGCAGCAAAGCCACTGTTGCTGGGAATGAGCACTTCTGCAAGGCACAGAACCAGGATCCCTCGTGGAAGGCAGCACAGCCCATCCTTAACTCCTTTGCATGGATCTTTCCGTTAACAGCCCTGCCC
Organism: Nicator chloris; assembly: GCA_013400495.1. Lineage (NCBI taxonomy): Eukaryota > Metazoa > Chordata > Aves > Passeriformes > Pycnonotidae > Nicator > Nicator chloris. The sequence continues at coordinate 202,495 of WAAE01021774.1, forward strand.
AAGAGGCTTTTTCATAGGATCACAGGCTGGGTTTTGGGAGGGACCCTGAAGCCCATCTCATTCCCCCTCCTGCCCTGGGCAGGGACACCTTCCACTGTCCCAGGTTGCCCCAAGCCCTGTCCAACCCGGCCTTGGACACTTCCAGGGAGCCAGGGGCAGCCACCGCCACTCCGAGAAACCCATCTCAGTGCCTCAGCACCCTCACAGGGAGGGATTTTTTCCAGCCTGGATAACTTACAGCTTTCCTGCACCACTCTGCAGAGGCAGCACCTGGCCAGCACAAACCAAATGAAGTTTCTGATCAAGCAAGTTTCTGACAGCACCGTCGAGTGCTCCAGAGGGAAGCAGGTTTTGCTCTCTGTGCCTCTGCCTGGCATTCACAATCTGTGCTGGCACCAGGACAAGTCTCTGAGGTCCTGAGGGGTCCCTGGGGCTCAGGGGATGCTGCAGTGCTGAGCACAGAGAAACTCGAGACACTGAGGGGAAAAGGAAGGAGAAATGGAGTTTCTGCCCTTCTGATAAATGTCTCTGCTTGATTGGAGCCAAAATCTTTCACTGCATTTAGATTACAGGAGTGAATTTGGAAGTGTGGACCTTGATAACTTCAGGTTGGCAAAGGGCAATTCCCTTTGCTTGCCCTGAACTTTCCCAAGGGCTTTTGCTGAAATTCCCCATCTCAGCAATGCCACCGCTTCTTTTGGGGTGTTTATACCCTTCAAACCACTCTGCACAGGCTTCAGATTCTCCTTTGCCATCATTCACTTGAGCTTTTCATATTTAACTCCTTTCATCTTCCACCAATAAATCACTGCCTCCCAACCCTTCATCATTCTCAATGCTGTTCCAGAATCCCTTTGGGATGCTGACACCCATCAGGTACTGAGTTAATTAATAGATGGCAGATCTCTGCCAGTGCCGAGCTGCACTCCTGGAAAACAACCTGCAAAGTGCAAAGGAAAGGGAAGGGAAGGTCTGAGCGCTGGATGGGGCAGCCACAGCTGTCTGCAGAGCAGAAGCTGAGGAGTAAGAGCAAGAGAGGGAGCCTGTGTTCCTCTTGGAAGGGCACGATCCAAGAGACTGCAGGCTCCCCGTGGCACAGATCTGGAATGGGCTCTCTGGACCCCATAGGTCACACTCCGACCTGCGATGCTGAGGGAGCACAGAGATCTTTTCTGGGGTGGCAACTATAACACCACTCCGACTGGGAGCCTGACCAGACTTCCCGTTCACTCACCCATCCGCGGAGCGATTCCCCTCCTCCCAAAACACACCCACCTCTTCCTCCTCCGGAAAGAGAGGAGGGAACTCAAAGCAGGGCTGTGCAATGTGGCTGAGGAATGAGTGGGCGTCACCTCTCTTTGCAGGGACAGGAAAGGGGTGAGGACACTGGAATGGACAGTGCTGAGAGGAATATTTATCAACCTCTTGTTCCCTTTTTTTTAGCACTCTGAAAGTCACCAATGTGCTTCTGCACCGCTTCCAAAAAAGAGAAGAGTTGCAGGTGCTGATAGCATCTGACTTCTCTGATTTGCTGGAAAGTGCTGGGGAAAGGAAGCAGAGATAAAAGAAGCCGATTCATGCTGCTATCCCATGGGGATAGGTCCTCTGGGGACACCGCCAGTCACAGGGCGTTCCCACAGAATGTTTCCCAGAGATTTTGTGGCTGCCCCATCCCCAGAAGCATTCCAGGCCAGGCTGGATGTGGCTTGGGGCACCCCGGGATAGTGGGAGGGGTCCCTGTCCACGGCAGGGGTGGCACTGGGTGGGCTTTAACGTCACCTCCAACCCACACCCTTCTAGTGGGTTCATTAAGGAAAATTGCTTGTGCTTTGGTAGGGAGCAGCACGCTGCTGGTGGTTTCATGACTAACAAAATTACAGGTAATTGTGTAAACCTGCCAGTGTTTCCACATGTCCCTGTAAGATTCCCACTGCCACCCCTAACTGTTTGCCCTCTGAGGAGCATGAGAGGAGGAACGTGTCCATGCAGATGTTGTTTGTATGAATAAGGCTGGTGACCTTGCACTTGACCACTCAGCAGGAGTGGAGTCCATCTGCATTGTGGACTCAAGCTAGTACAGACAATAAACTTCAGAGACAGTGTGTGAAGCAGTTATGCTGCTTTCTGGTAAAAGGGAGGGAGAAAAATGTCCTCAAATAACAGCAGCCAAGAGAAAACTCCATGGAGAGGTCAAGGACAGGGGTTTGCGGCGAGTGAAGGCATCCACAGAGGCTGAGGAGGTGTGAGCAAGGATGCAAGGCCAAGAACAGCCAAAAAAACACTTACAGCACACTGGAGAGGGCTGTGGGAGAGCTTTGGGGATTTTTGTTACTTCTGAACACTGTGCAAGGACTTTGCCTCCAATATCTAAGCAGAAAGCAAAGGACATTTAGGAGGACTCTTGTACTTGGCTCTGCTTGCTCACCCCTTTTTGCAGCTCACTCTCAGGGCACCAAGTCCAGTGAAATAAAAGGATCCTGGCTAAGAGAAATCCAGCCTCAGTAATCTGATATTCAGCAGGAAAATAACCCTGAGGGGGTCTGACACCCTCAAATGTTCTCTGGGTCAGCGGTGGTGGGATCAGGGCCAGGAGGGTTCTGCTGTAACCAGCACTTGGACAAACCTTGTGACCTCACCTCAACACTGAGCAAAGAGATGGGCTTGGACAGGCAAGGGTGGCACATCAGCAGCACGCCTGCTCTCCCATCCATCTTCCCTGCCCTCAGGAAATAACCACCAGAGCAAATATTGCCTCCCTGTCAAACCGGGCTGGCCGGGCGCTATGCTCCTGTTTGCCTTGCTTTTCAAGGATCGATGTCCCATGACATCAGGGAAAGCGACACAGAACAAGACAGGCCTGGGGCAACGGGAGGGGTGTTCTGGGAGGGGATCAGCAGGGGACCTCAGCTGGAGGGAAGCGAGGAAGGTGTAATTATCCATCCTGCAGAGGGCAAGTGCTGCGGTGTGGACATGGCTGGAGGCAGCCGTTCCCAGAGATTCCCACTTCCACTCGCACCTCCAGATTTAGGAGCCTGTTCTGTCTGCTCATTGGGAACATCTGCTCTGAGGGGAGTCAGGAGGCAGGAGATGTAGCCTAATCTCCTGGGCCTGGTGAGGTCAAGCCTGAGGGGATCCCATTTAGCTGCTTCTTGTCCCCTCTTTCCCTCGGTTTCTCTGTGCTGTAAGAGCCTCACCGCAGTGGTGGCTTTTTCTTTTACTCCAGATTGAACACCGTGGAAAAATCCGAAGTAAAAGCCTGTTCACAGCTTTGGGGATGGAAGCTGCCAGCATGGAGGAGGAGCCTGCATGAGTCCTTGCATGAGTCCTGCACTCCTTGCAGGCGTGGGTGGGCACCCACCGCTGCCAGTGCGTGCTGCCCCGAGGATGCACAGCACCTCCACCCCACACGGGATGTGCACTTGCTGCTTTAACACCACAACCTTAACACCTGGCTCCCAAGAGCCCTCCCAATCTCTTGATTTCACAAGGGATCACCATTTTCCACAAAAAGTGCTTTCTTTTGCTCGTGTTTCCCGACTCTGACCCCAATTTCTCCTTGCTCTGTGTGGAGAGCTCTCTTGCCTAGTAGGATCTGCTATAGAAATGCTCCTGTTCCGGCAGGATCTGAGTGTCCAGGGGGAACTCGTGAGACTGACAGCTGTGCTGTCCTTGAGCCCATTTTTGGACAGCACACACCTAAGAAATGTGTCCAAGCCAGACACACACACTCCTTCCCCGTCTCCCGACAGTGTTTGACCAGGACAAACCCTCCCTGGCTCCTGGCACCAAGGAGAGCAGCACACAAGCACTCTGCTGTTTGTGTTTGACCAATACTTGCAAGTGGATGCATGACAGCGCTTTAACCCCTGAGCTGCTGTAGCCAGAGCTGTGCCTCTTGGTGCTTTAGGGGCAGGCTTGGCTCCTGTCTGAAGCAGAGCCATGGATTTGTAGGGATGCCTGTTCTCCCCAGGGAAAAGACAAAAGGAAAGATAGGGGATTGCTCCTGTGCCGGCATCTCGGTTTGTGATGCCTGAGGAAATCTCTTCCCTCCTACCCACAGGGTTTGACGAGAAAGCAGCCAGCTAAACATCCCCTGTGTTCCCCACGTCCTGGGGAAGCCTCTCTACTCCTGGACGGTCTGCTGGGTGGGGTCTGGATTCTCCAGAGCCCCTGAGCCAGCACCAGGTGCTGCTGTTCAGAGCAGGAACTCCCAGGGTGAGGTTTGCCAGCCCTCAGCCCACCCCTCATCTTCTGTAAAATAACCCCCTGCCCCCTGCCAAACCTTTCCCACCCGGGTGCCCAGCCTTGGCCTGTATTTCCTCCCCGGGGGACCATGCTGCACCTTGGAGCCCTGCAGGGCAGAGCTCAGGAATGCAGCACCCTCACCTACCCCCACTCTCTTGAGCACGGGTACTGGGCTTTGAAGAAGGTGGTTTAATCCTTATCATCTGAGGAGAATTTCATCAAACAAGCGGCAGTGGGGAAATGGAAATGCGGAGATACATAATGCATGACAGGGAGGACAATTTAATAGGGGTGCTCAGCGGCAGCCCGGCTCAACACCTTGTTCTCCGTGCTGGGGATGATGTCAGGTCACTCGGGATTAGCTCTTTGTTCCCCAGGACTCCATCTGCACATTCCAGGTTTGGTGAGCAGGATGAGCTCTGTGCCCAGAGCCACTTGCAGCCCCTGCTTGGTGTCAGAGAGAAAAGGCCTTATTTACACATAAATGAGGAAGGCAAATATCCACAACAGATCCCAAGGTGCAAGGTCCCATTGGCAATTTCCTTCCCTACTTTGCACAGGCCGAGATAACCCTCGGTGTCTCCCACCCCTGCCCCGCCAGGGCAGGGATTTGGGCGCAGGAAATGGCAGGAACCCGAACCTACATGATCCCATCACACGGACCAGCTTTATTTTGGAACTGGGATGTGCATGGAGAACACGGCAGAGCCTCGGTGCTGCCCCTGCCGTGGGTTTAAGGGCCGGACAAGATTTCCTGGGCACTGCACAGGGCAAAGCCTGCACAGCAAACTGCCTCATTCCCACCTGGGCTTCCCAGTTCCCTCCCTGGGGTTCCTAAACAGCCGCTGCCATTCGAGAAATGCAGAGGTCTCCTCATCTTCAGTACAGAGACGGGACACAAAGGTGGGATCTGGAGATGGGTCCATCACCTGGGTAAGGTGAGGATCTCCGGGGAAGTGGGTGACCCCCAAGGAAATGCAGCTCCCAGGGAAGTGACCCCTCGCAGTCCCTGCTCAGGAGACCCAGCACTGCTTCTTTGGGGCATCTATCCCGCATTAGGGAAGGCAGACGCTTTCTATTTGACAACGGGGAATATGGGAAGGATGAAAAACCCAGTCTCTGGCATCGTCCTTCAACTCCCACTCAAAATACCAAAATAACCGTCCAGGTTCTTCCCAACCCGTCCGAGGGAGGGGGTTTTCTCCTTCCCCTGCTCAGATTCGAGCCAAAGGCAAATTGATGACAAATCCCTGGGGTGGGAAGGGGAGGACCCAGCACTCCATCACCACAGCACTGCTCCCTGCAGACAGATCCTCTGCACGGGAAAACAGAATTTTTTTTTTAATTTTTATTTTTATTTTCATTTTCATTGCTATTTATTTTTTCTTTATCCTTTTCTTTTTTCTTCTTTTTCTTTACCCTTTCCTCTTTTATTTTTCTTTTCTCTTTCTTTTGCCCTTTCTACTTTTCAACTTTCTTTTTCTCTTTCTTCTGCCCTTTCTGCTTTTCAACTTTCCTTTTCTCTTTCTTCCCCTCTTTGTCTCCAAATGATGTTTAATTGCTCGGGCAGGGCTCCGAGCATTCCCCCAGGCGGGCCCTGCTCTTGCTGAGGGCTCGAGAGCCCTCTGCTGTCCACGCATCCCTCCCCTGGCCGTGGCTCTGGGACCTGCTGCTCCTCACGGGCTCTGCTCTCCTGTCCCCGGGGGCCGGGACGGGCGCGGTCGGTGGCGCTCCTTGTGCCGGGAGATGCCCACCGGCTCCCGGCAGCGCCCCTTAGAAACGGGTTCACGTGGCTCCAGGACAGTCACAAAGCCAGCAGAGGACACTGATGGCTTTTCTCCTGTCCCCCAAAGCCACCAGGTGCAGGCAGTTGTTGCCCTGCTCGTGGTGTTCCGTGAACCCGGTCAGGGCCCTCCAAAATCACCAGAGGGCTGAGCACAGAACCGCTAAATCATGCAGTCATGGCTGGGCTGGGTTGGGAGCGACCTGAAAGCTCATCCCATTCCTCCCCCTGCCAGGGGCAGGGACCCCTCCCACCAGAGCAGGTTCCAAGCCCTGCCCAAGCCGTCTCTGGCTGAGACACCCTCAGCCAGCCTGAGGAGCCTCTCTGGGCCCTCAGAACCATCCTGGGCTTGGCAGCCATTCTCCTTTGGATGTGGGGACAGCTCCCTCTGGAAGGGAGGAATGCTTCTGTACTCCTCACCTGGCTCCATCCCCCAGCTCTTCTATGGCTCAGATTCTGCCTCCAATGTCAACTCTCAGCTCAGGACTCTCCATTTTTCCCTGTGAGAGACAACCTTAGAAATTATAAATGAATAATTAATGCAATGTTTACCTACAGCATAGTAAATGTGTAAGAAATGCTCCTATTATGTGGAGAGGTGCTAAATTGGATCATCTACACAATTCCCAGCACAAGGGTGGTTATATCATTCCAGTTACCATACAGATCACTTTAGCTCGCTTATGCACACACAGAAACCCCCACAAGGGCGTTCCTGGTGGTGCCCTACCAGTGTTGCCACAAGTCCTCAGCAACAGAGGTCATGGCTAGCTGGAATGCAGGGAAAATTTGGCTGGATTCAATAATTCATGTCTGTATAAAATTGGCCTGAGTGGGGAAAGGGAGGATTAAACACAAAGTGGTCCCCAGAGCCAAGATTACTCGTTCATGCTGGCGGCCTTACCTCAGACAGAAGGAGACTTTTCCTGTTTGCTTTATTAGTTGTCCATAAAAGCCTCGTTAGCCCATTCTGCTGGTCATCCATTATTCATGCGTGACATCTCATTTGGAGTGCCTGTGGCTCCCTTTGCTGGCCTCTTCTGGATGTGGGGGGTTTCTGTCCCTCCTTGGCTTGAGGGTGTGTCCTGAGAGACACAGGACAGGACAGAAACCCTCCAGCCCCACGGCCAGGGCTCTTCCACACCCACATGGCCCGAACACCAGCAGAAGGGTGGCAGGAAGGATGCTGGGACAACCCCATGAGACTCCCTGACATCTCCAGGCAGGCTGCAGCACGTGGATTCCTTCAAAGACACTCTAGGAAAAGGAAATAGTCACTTTCTGGTGTGAATAGCAGGGCTTCCTGTTCTTTCCAACTAGATGTGAAGTAATCCTTCATTTTTGTTAGATATTTGTTTAAGTGGGAACAAGCCAGACCCCATGGCTGGGGGGGACTCACCCAGACAAAGGGCCAGCCTGTAGGTAGACTGTTTCCCGAGGCAAAATCCTCCCTGGCTCATCCCTCAAGCCCAGGTGTCAGGAAGGTCCCTGTTCTACATCGCAGCATCCCTGACTCCTGGGGGCAGTGATTCGGGCAGGAAAGGGACCCCCCATGGGAGCAGAGACCACTGGGGATCCCTGGGGATCCACCTGCACCACACCACTACCCAGTGAGGTTTTGTCCCTGCTGGAAATCCCGGAGGGAATTTGGAGCTATGTGCAGGGGAAGGAGAGGCCGGGGTTTCCTGCACATGCCCTGGCAGCTCGTGCAGCTGGGAGCCAGTGCCTGCTTTTGGGGAAATCTCATTTCTGTAATCCAGTGGTACCAAGGTCTTCCTAAGCAGGGACCTGGACGTGGGCTCAGGTTGGAGCAGACATCTCCACACCAGCAACAGCTCCAAATCTCCAAGAGCCTCTGAACTTCACACTTGCTCAAAAATCCAGCTCTGCTTGCACTTTTCCCGCCAAACCAATCTTTTCCTAAGGATGAGGACACCCTGTCCACTCAACTTGGGCCACAGAACCATCAGAGAATCATGGAATGATTCCGGTTGGAAGGCCCCTGTGTTGGATCACCATTTCTGAGCCTCCAGAGCCAGCCAAATGGGGCTGAATGGGGGGAATTTCATCCCTCCTGCCTCTTGCCTTGGCATGGATCACATCCTGAGTGTTAGCCAGGTACATCTCTCTGATCCCAGTTACATACAGTCACTTCTCCAGCTTCGCACCAAATCCAGGCTCTTGCAGGGGCTGCCTGGGGCATGACATCCCGAATGCTGCTGGAGGTCAGTTCCCACACTTCCTCCAGCTCCCTCTCCTCCTCCTTGCCCTGCCTCTGCTTTCCATCACCCTCCGTCTGGGGAGATCACCCACCCCATGGCACAGGGACTCTCGCTGTGTTTGCACGCCAGTAACATCAAGGATTTGTGCTTTCCCTTTGCCCAGCCCCAAGGTGCATTTCATGTCGGTGGTAAGTCCTGGAACTGGGGTAGTGAGGGCTATTCCCCCTACCCTGGGAAGTCCCGAGTACTTTTCCTCCGGGAAAAATGAAGCATTTTGAGATATTTGGGGCTCTGCCCTGGTTCAGATGCCCCCAGGATAGAAGCAGGTGCCTAGTGCTGGAGCCAGGCTGTGGCTTTGCTCTGGCTGTGGAGAGCAGAGGAGGGAGGGGAAAAGGGGCGAGTACCCGTGTTTTGCCTCCTCTGAATCTTGCTGATTAGCATTCCAAATCTAATGAAGCAGGAGCAAGGATGCTCCTGTTTGTCCACTGTAATGGATCATGATGCTGAGGTGGCTGGACGCTGGATGTGGAAATGGAGGGCTGTGGTAATGTGACAAGAATTAATGAAACATAACCAGACTTTCATATAATTAAAACCAGTAATTGCTGGAAAGATGGCTCATGCAAAACGATGGGCTGGGGGTGGGCAGGGTTGATTAAAACTGGTGACTGGCTACAAATGATTAGATTAAAATCAATTAACTGTAGAATTGCTGTCTGGCATATGGAAGGATAATTCAGTTACGTAACTGACAGCGGGATTTGCACTTTGCAAATGTTGTTTCAGTACATCAGACCAAGCTTAGGCAACCTCTTTATTTAACAGGACACACTTGTGATTCCTGTTTCCGAGGGTGGGATTTGGTAACAGCATGCAAGGCAGAGCCCACAGCCCCGGGCTGTCCTCTCTCTGGGTAAAGAGCAAGAAAGCCCAGAGACGGCTACCATCCCCTGCTCTGCCCTGGTTAGTTGTAAACAGGAGCTCTTTTCATTACTCTTTTAAAGACTGGTTGGATTAAGGAAGCATTAGTGGAATTCAACGCTCGGCATCCTCCCTCCTCCCGAGAGCCTGCTGGTGGCGGTGCCCATTAGCGCTAATGCAGCCGCATTAGCACATTGAAAGGATTCCTGTGTTACAGCATCCCTGACGGCTCCAGTTCCTCTTCCTTCCCTAAGCCCCGGGAAAAGCAGGGGGATGAAACCATGCGGAGGGACAGCAAGGAGCTGCCGGCTGCAAAGCAGGGTGGGGCTGGGCCGGTGCTCCTCAGCTCCTGCCACCAGCACTGCAGGTGATCCTGCAACACCCTGCTGCTCTGGGCTTTGGAGACTGGTGGTTCAGACAAACCCTACAGCATCTGTGCCTCATCCTGTGCCACCCCTAAGGCTCCTCCCAGCGCTGTGGATGAGCAGCTAGGTCTGGGAAAAAGCACTGGAGGTAGCAGGGCAGTGCTGGCGGGCCAGAGGCATTACATTTTAATAGGCTTCGAGGTCCTACTGAGGTCCTGGATTGCCTCATCTCGAGTACAGCTGCACTGAAGGTTCACCTTCTTCTTACACATCGTGGTTTTCAGCAGACATTTTGTCTGCTCCAAGCTCCTCTGAGGCCAGAGAAAAAGCACTCTCCCATCATGACACACCTGCCACCAACATCGTGACACGTAGGGGCAAAGCAGATTCACTTCAGGAATTGTTCCAGGCCAGGTTGGATGGGCCTTGGAGCAGCCTGGGATAGTGGAAGGTGTCCCTGCCCATGGCAGGGGTGGCACCAGATGGGCTTTAAGGTCCCTCCTACTCCAAACAATTCCATGCTTCTCTTTCTGGTGAGCTGTACTCCAAGCCCATGCTGTTCCCAGTGCCTAGAGCTCCACCCTAGGAATAGCTCCCAAAACTTCGGGGTGGTGCAGAAAGAGGTTCCAGTGGTGCAATGAATTTGGCCCAGCCGCACTTGTGTCCTCAAGAGGGGAGAGCTGCTGGTTCTGCTGGCTGCAGAGAACCTGGTGTGGTCTCTGGGATAGGTCATTGTCCTACCAGGGGATGGCAGTGGGATTTCCCCACTCCTTTCTCAGAAAGCCTACCTGGAATTGCTCTGGAAATCTCCCACACCAGCAAAAATACGTGTGCTTTCTGTAGAGGAGGCAAAAGTAGATTTAGGTCAAAAATTACTATGTATAGAGCAGAGAAACATCTCCTGAGCCATCTGCCATGCACCAAAGCCAAACTCTGCTTAGAGCCTGATGAGGCTTTAAAAAATATAAAAACCTGACTGGCTTTCATTCAGGGCTTTCAAACAACTTCTGCTCTTTATAGTGCTGTTCAAACATGGCTCCACTAAGCTGCTGTCCATCATAAATAAGCTCTTGGTTCTTGCTGTCAAGGAGAACATTAACCCCACTTCTGCCTCTCTACTCCAGGAAGGCGTGGAAAGAGCTCCTTGGAAGAGCCCTCATGTCCAACCCCAGCTCTGCCAGGCTGATGGAGCACATCTTCCATTTTCTGCTGCTTCCAAAGGTCCCAGGAGGAAGATTTGCAAGCAGTGAAAAAATAGTTTATTCAATTAACCTACACTGGTAATCTCCATGGAGATCCTGCTTCTCTTCCCTTTGTCTGCTGTAGTGTTTGCTTATTCTGGATTGATGTAAAATCCCTCTCTTCCTTGCTCTCCACTTTCCATGCTTCACCCACAGCCCACCTATGATTTCTAGATCTTAGCCAGGATCATTTTTCCTGCTTCTATTTCTCCCCTCGATGGCCAGCAACAATGCAGAAACATCTGGATGCCTTTCTGAAGACACGGAAGTGCCCCACAGCAGCATCCCCATGCACGGCCAGGTTATTGCTGCATATATCCCTTCCCATTCCGTGGCAGGTCTGCAAATCACCGACAAGCCGTGCTTCAGGATAAAGTCCCTTTCATCATGGAGAGATGAGTAATCATTTCCCTTCCTGAATGAGATGCAGCAGATTTATTGTCCTGACTCAGCCCCCAAGTTTATGTGAAAGAGAAAGGTCAGCACAGAGTTTACAAACTCCATCAATATTCCTGCCCTAGGAGGTTTTCTTCTCCCTGTCAAAGCAGTTCAGCAATGCTGGTTGCTTGTTTGATGCCTTTAATAAAGGCAGAAGGACACAGATATTTTGCTGATAATTCAATCAACTGCAGTGAATCAAGCAGCAACCCACACCACGGAGATCATGGCTGATGCTGGAAAATCACTCAATTCTCTCCAGTTCTTGGGTCATGCCCAACCCCAGATGAGGACAAAAACTTCTCTGAATTCCTTTTTCAAAATAATCTCAAAAAGTCTGTGCAGAAGCCAAATAATCTTGTTCTGGTTGTGATTTAAAGAGGACTGGTCTAGTTTGGGACTTTTTCAAGTATTATCACATGCCTAAATTAAAACTCCAAGCAGAAGTCCCAAAAGGGAAAATGAACCTGCTCCACTTCAACTTTACAAGAACAGTTTGCTCTGGGGATTTTTCAATGAGTTTTCTAAATTAAACATATCTGTGAAATGTCGCTTGCTGAGTGACCCATGGCCCATTCCACGTCAACACGACATGTTGAATGAGCTCTGATGTACCAGGCATTCCCCCTTGTCCTGTCCCTCCATCCCCTGTCCCCAGTCTCTCTCCAGCTCTCCTGGAGCCCCTTTAGGCCCTGCCAGGGGCTCTGAGCTCTCCCTGGAGCCTTCTCCTCTCCAGGTGAGCAGCCCCAGCTCTCCCAGCCTGGCTCCAGAGCAGAGGGGCTCCAGCCCTGGAGCAGCTCTGGGGCCTCCTCTGGACTCTCTCCAGCCGCTCCAGGTCCTTGTGCTGCTGGCCCCAGGGCTGGGGCAGCTCTGCAGGGGGGCTCTCACCTGAGCTCAGGGGCAGAGGGGCAGAATCCCCCCTGCCCTGCTGCTCAGGCTGTGGGATCAGCCCAGGGCACGGGGCATGTCCAGCCTCTCACCCACCAACACCCCCAAATCCTTCTTGGCAGAACTGCTCTCAATCTGCTCATCCCCCAGCCTGGATTGATCCCAATATTTAACATCCCTTTGCTCTCAGGTCACTTCGGAGCACACTCTTTATTTATAGGCATCCCAGAACAGCCTGTGGAAAAACAAACACCTGCCTCTTCCCAGTTTGTGATGTTTCCTTGTGCTCCTCCGGCAGCTCCACGCTGGAAGGCTCAGCCGAGAAGAAGCACACCTCTCTCCAGATGGTGAGAGCTGCTGTCAGCTCAAAGAAGGGAATCACAGCTGAAATGGAGACACAAACTGGCATGTGGGAAGGTAGACAGCAGAAATCTTTGATGGCTGATCTCTGTTACTCCCTGTGAGCGACAGCCCAGAAATTCCCTGTCAGAAACCAGCCCCTGCTGAACTTAATTGCAAACATGATCTCGCACGTTTTGAACAAGGATGTTGTGTTCAGTTCTGGGCTCTGAGTACAGCAGGGACAGGAGCTCCTGGAGCTCAGGAAGGGCCTGGAGCATCTCCGTGCCCAGGAAAGGCTGAGGGAGCTGGGGCTGCTCAGCCTGGAGAGGAGCCCCAGCTGAGAGGGGCCCTCAGCCCTGGGTGTCCCTGTCTGTCCCTGTCTGTCCCTGTGTGTCCCTGTGTGCAGGGAGGGGCAGAGCAGGGCCCAGGCTCTGCTCCAGGGGCCCAGTAGTGGCACCAGCAGAATGGGCAGGGACTGAGCCCAGGAAGTTCCACCTGGACACGAGGAAGAAATTCTTTCCTGTGCAATGACCAAGCACTGAACAGGCTGCCCAGAGAAGGTGTGGAGTCTCCCTCACTGGAGATATTCCAGAACCCTCTGGACACAATCCTGTGCTCTGGGATGGCCCTGCTGGAGCAGGGAGGTGGCACCAGATGAGCCACTGTGGTCTCTTCCAGCCTGACCCATCCAGGAATTCTGTAATTCTGTGATTCTGTGAAATGAAAGACCCCCTCATTCCAGCTGTCTGGGAGCTTGCAGGATGGGAGGCACTGGTCTGAGAGGGGTCACAGTTCAGTGTCATCCAACCCCAGCTCTCCTCTCTTAAGAGGGGACAGGTGCTTTTTTGGGTGGAGAACAACTCCTCGCCACAGTGACTCAGCCACCCTTATGTTCCACTTCTTATTTACACTCCCCAGTGGTAATGTTATAGTACTTAATGGCTCACAAGGCCCTATTTCATCTTCTAAATATACATCCCCATTGTGCTGCCTGAACTCCCTTCATTATACCACGAGCTGACTGCAGACATCAGTCATGGCTGTGATAAACACCAACTGCCCTAATATCATTTCCCAGGCTGTGAAGAGCCTGATCTCAGCTGTGCTGGAGCCAGATGGAAGAGGGAGTTTGGAATAGAGATTTACACTCTGTTAAATGTATGTGACATTTAATTATGACTGCAAGAACTTCTCTCTCATCCAGGGTAACATGAGGCTGAATTCTGCAAATAACAGGAAAAACCCAGATGATTCAAGTTCTGCTGTTCCAGCCCCAGCCTGGCCACTCACTGGTGCATTCTGCAGCACAACCCTGTTCCCGGAGGATTTATTATCTCAAATGCTGCATCGCACAAACACAAGAAGCTGCTCAGGTTCAGAAATAACCTACCTGAATCTCTAATGAGTGCACTGAGTTTTGCAGCCCTGGCAGGAGCTGGAGCACAGGTCTCCAGTTGGTCTCTGGTTATTTCTGCTCTTGCAGTGCTGAGGAGCAGCCCAGGGGACCCGACCCCATCCCGTGCAAATGCTGGGTGGACAATCAGGGCTGTTTCAATGGACAGGGAGGTCCCAGGTGGATGGAGAAGCATCTTCAGCCAGGGGGAGCTACAAGGAGGCAGATTTGGTCTTTGGTGGCTGGTCACAGATCCCTGGGAATCCAGCTGCTCTTAAGACTTCAGGATGCATCACAGCTCCGGACTCACCCAAGAGAAGAGTGAGGACATAACAAGGATGTGGCTGCACTGAGGTTCATGCAGAAAAGTGAGGAAAAAATCGGGAGAAAACTACAAGGATGTTCCCCAGAAATTCACCCATGCCTGCCAGCTTCCAGGCCAAGCTGAGCCCAGCTTCCCATGCTGGAGAAGCAATGCAATGGAGAGCAGGGGTAGACAAAAAGGGGCTTAAACCAAGGCAGAACAGCTCATGGTGCTTTGGCAGTGCTGTGTGCTCAGGGAAAGGCTGGGTAATCAAAAGGAACACGCAGCTAAAAATCCTGTTGATGACTTCCTATTTTGTCCTGATATCCTTTGTGAAATCAAGGTCTTTTCTTATTTATTTTTTTTCCCCAGCAAGTAGCAAGTACAAATATCAGTAAACGGGAGCCTATTTAACACCAGACTTTTAGCAATGGCTAAGCCTCTATCCAGCTCTTAAATTCTGATAATAATCTGCTCCCCAAAGGCCTGCTTTCCAAAATAATAAAGCCCTTTTCTCCAATAAAGTGTAGCCTTTAGGCAGCTTTAAGGGTGGTGGGGACAGAAATAGGACCAATTTGTTTCATGCCTGGAGGAATATTTTGTTTCTGGCAAATGAATGTCAGAAAGGCAGTATGTGAAAATACAACTTTCCTGCATGTGGGCAGCTCTCCCTTCCTAGGCAACACCCCCACACTTCCCAACCCAGTCCTTGGATGACAGTCTGGTGCACTTTTGGAGCTGGTACAATGTCGTATTTATGCAGAACTGGGCCAGGATGGATTTCTCCATAGCTCAAGGCAGAGTTCGTGGAACCACAGAAGGGTTTTGGTTGAAAAAGACCTTAAAGCTCATTTTATTCCATCACCTTGCCATTGGCAGGGACACCTTTCACTATCCCAGGTAGCTCCAGCAGCTCCACCTCCTTCTGCTGTAGGCCCCAGGGCTGGAGAAGATGTCCTGGAGGAGCTTTTCCCCATACAGAAGACCATTAAAAGCCTCCTGTTCCCACAAGTATCCCATGCCAGGCAAGTCCCCAAGTGCAGGATAAGATTTCTCTGACTGTAGGGTTTTTATTCCCCCCTGGAGGAAGAAAACTCCCCCATTCCCATTGGACTGGCACATGCTGGCAGATCAGAACAATACCCAAAGTCAGAAATAAATGGGTTGAATAATTCAGTGGGCTCTGGAACATGGAAATGGCAGAGAGCATCGTCAGGAATAGGAAAGCACAGCTAATAAAAGCAAGAGACAGAGGGAAATTTATTAAATATTTTTCAGACAAGAACATTTTGCCACTCACAGAAAAAAATATTAAGCTGGAAATGAGGGAAATTTTGTTCACAGATGGGTTTTTTGATAGGAGCTATATAAAAAGCTGAAGAAACATTTGATTAAAGATTGGGAGAGAAAAGCTTTCCAAAAAATGAGCAAGGAACAATCTACATGCTTAATTTCAATCTTCTGAGGGCCAGATACATTCCTTTGGGTCCTGCCTGTGGAAACAAGCCCGGGACTGGTGACTTTTGGGGTGCAATGAATTCCTCACCCCCGACGTTGGAGCCACAGTCCCATCTGGCACAGAGGTTTCAGCTCAGTCCCTCGGTGCTTTTGGAGCCCTTCTGACACATTTTGGCACTTTGCCATTCCCCAGGGGCAGAGTACTGCAGTCCCCTGGGTGCAAACTTGTTGAGGACTTGTTAGCAGGAAAATCCCTCATTAAGTGCAAAGAACATAAAGGTCCTTCTTGAAGAGCCAGGGGATTTACTTGCAGACAAAGCTCTGTATTGCAGGAAAGTTTCTCCATGTCTCTGTGAGACATTACCCCCCATTTCTCCTCTTTCTTGTCCTTTTGTCACCCACAATCCTTTCTCTGAACCTGCAAGTCTCTAAATGTACTTCTGGTTCCTGCTTTAACATCAGAATGGGTCTTTCCTATCACCCTTTCCCTCTCTGTTTGCAAACTCCAGTGCTTCTGACATTTAAAAACTAAACAAACCAGGCTAAAAGCTTCTGATCTTTGCAAGAATAATGACTGCAAGGGTGATCAAACTAATCGATGCTTGCGAGCAAATATGTGTGAATAATTCCGAGTGCTTGCTTGCAGCCTTGTAAAGGCAAACCAGAGCAGACATGGGCTAGAAACAAGAGGTGGTACAATCGGAACAGGTAAATGCCAGGGATAATATCACCAAAACCCAGGAAAACATCTCCCTTAGGAGCAACAGCTTCACCTGTGCAGTGAGAGGAATGGAGGAGCTTCATCTCAGCTGGGGCCATGAGCTTTCCAGGAGGCTGTGGTTTGTGAAGAAGGGATGGGAGGGAGGTTTAATTGGTTGCGGATTTATTATTTGGGCTGGCCTGAAGGAAAATGAGAATTTCTGTCCCAGCAACCTCTTTTCTATTTTATTTTCTTGACTAAGTGCCTAGCTGGCAGGGAAGAAGCAGGGCTCAAAATGAAACCAAGATTTTTCCACCACAGGTACATATCAATGTAATCGTCCAGGCCATAAATCCAAATTTAATCCGACACGAGAGTACAACTCCAGTCCTCACAAATTCACCTTTCTTGGTTACACGTGAATATAGAGGGCTGCCTGATTTATCCAGCCAGAATGAGCTGCTCGGTGTTTCTTTAAACAGCTGAGGTTTTATCTACCAATTCCCACTCCCCTGTGTCCATTCCTGAGCAGCTGATTAGAATTTATTGAGATCTGTGCTCCACCTCAAAGCAGATCCACTTCCCCTTACAGTTCTTTCCATTCACCAAGGGAAATGTGAATATTTATCAGCCTTGGATACAGAGACATCAGAAAAAAAAAATAAGAAATTGCCATTCTAAGGCTTCTTTTCAATGTTGGTTTTTTGGTTTTATTTCAGTGCCACTTTTCTGCTAAACCAAGAGTAGCAGCCCTCTCACACAACTTCAGCAAAGCAGAAGGAAGGAGTGATCACACCCAAACCCTGAGCTTAATTCCTTGGATCCCACCAAAAGGGAGGGGAACTGGGGGAAAACCCTCCCTGGATGGAGATTTTAATTTCAGGGGGCCATTTTACAACATAGAAAGGAAATTAACTAATTGTCTGTGCCAGTCTTATGGCAGAGTCATCATTCCGGGCTGACCGTACAACTGAGATGCAAAAGTTGCACACCTTCAGCCCCATTCCCTCCCACCCTCAGCCCCATTCCCTCTCTCCCTCAGCCCCATTCCCTCGCTCCCTGAGCCCCATTCCCTCTCCTGCTCAGCCCCATTCCCTCCCTCCCTCAGCCCCATTCCCTCGCTCCCTGAGCCCCATTCCCTCTCCTGCTCAGCCCCATTCCCTCCCTCCCTCAGCCCCATTCCCTCTCTCCCTCAGCCCCATTCCCTCTCTCCCTCAGCCCCATTCCCTCTCATCCTCAGCCCCATTCCCCCACACAGCCCCCCAGTTTGGGGGCCATAGCTCCAGTTCCCCTGTCGCTGTCAGGACTGTAGCAGCAGCAGCTCTTCAGAGCCCAGCATCTTCCTTGGTAAGCTTTGTTAACTTTAGATTAAATATAAGAGCCAAGTAATATCAAAGTATCTCAAGTGTTAATTGTCTTTTGGGGAGACAACCCTGTTTTTGTGGCCATCCGTATTCTCAGCGTGTACTTTGATTTTTCCAGCTTGCATTTCCAGTCTCTGGCCACCTGCCTCATCTTTCCCTTTTCCCACCTTCCTCCTTCCCCACCATTTCCATCAGCAGCACACAGCAAACATGTTTCATTCCTGCACCCAAGTGCCTGTCACACTGTTGTGTAGCCAATTGCCTTTGGATGTGAGATCCCAGGGCTTCTAACTGCCAGAGGGCGGGGTTAGGTGGGATATAGGGAAGGAATTGCTCCCTGTGGGGGTGCTGAGGCCCTGGCACAGGGGGCCCAGAGAAGCTGTGGCTGCCCCTGGATCCTTGGAAGTGTCCAAGGCCGGGACGGGGCTTGGAGCAAGCTGGGATAGTGGCATACCCCATGGCAGGGGGTAGGAATGGATGGGTTGTAAGGTCCCTCCCAACCCAAAGCAGTCTGTGATTCCATGATTTCTCTCCCAGAAGGGCTCAGTGCAGCTCTTCAGGCAGAGCACTGTACATCATACCCATTCCAGGGACACTTTCCAGCAGGAGCCAGATCTCTGGGCACTTCCCAACGAGTCCCCTGCGCCCCATCTGTGCATCCAGCCTCGCAATGCTCACGGTTATTTCCATTACCCAGCACTTAAGTTCCTCGTTAGGATGTGTTAACTCATTTAGTTCTCTCTCAGGACAGAAAGTGCTCATGTTTAATGAACTCTCTGCAGAGCCAGAGCTGTCTGGGGACATTTAAAACAAACCTTCCAGCATCTGGTCAGGGTGTGATTAATGTTCCTGTGGACCCCAGAGGAGCCAAACCGGGGGGACAAGAACTCCAATACTCCCACACAGGGTTACATGCTCTGCCTTGGTAAACAAAGCTCATTCCTTCCCAAAATCCTGGACAGCTGGTGGTGAGGGATGCAGTCAGCAAGGATATCCATTGTCTCTGCTGTTGTCAGAGTCAATGGGTGAGGGTCAGGGTTAGGGTTTCCAAGCAGAAATGGTGACCTAGAAGTTGGGGATGAACTCACCCAGGAACTGGCACACAAGGATTTTCAAGCCTTTGAAAAGGCAGACTGGCTGCTGTGGTACTTCTGAACCACAAAAGCCTTTTTCTATGGAAAGGAGGATACTCTGGGATGTACACCTGAGCCGGAGTGCCATGGGATGTACCTGGTTGGGAATTGCCACCTAGACACTCTTATTTCTACTGCCTAAACTCCTGGAGGTATAAAGACCACCCAAAGATGCCTTTTCTTTGCTCCTCCTTTCACTTTTTCTGCCAGTAAGAAGTTAAGTCTTTGCATCCTCCACAATGTCCCTAATGCATCTGTCAGGAAGAAATCTGTGCTGAAGCAGTGGCCGTGCCCCTCACTGGGGCCCACAGTAAGCAATCCCCTCTGCTGTGGGACTGTCACTGAGGCAGGGAGGAGCCAGGGGTCACTGGAAGCAGCTTCCAGCTTCACACTTGTGATCCCTTGCAAGGAAAGCTCTGACAGCTCTGCAGCCATCGACAGAGCATGAAATAACTTGGCAATAATCCTATGTCACAAGCAAAGATAACAAAGTCGCATTCAGCTCCTGACAGATAATGCAGGGAGATTCATTTAACAAGTCACGGCTGCTAACAAATCTAATGTCCCCAGCACCTGGGGCACACTGTGTCTCTCCATGTGCACACCAGACACTGATCAGGTTTACTCCCCTTTTTTAATGCTGAAGCATTTTTCCGGGTCTTTATTTGTGCACTACAAATTCCGTACAGCAAGAGATCATGACCATGCTCTGCTGTTTGACATCCACAGTGTTCAGGGAATTGTAGCAGTCAGCTGGAAGCACTGGAATATTGCTGGGGATGCAGTTGCTGTTCACTGTGTACTGGTCAGACTTTGGGCCTTTTGCTTCAGGCAATGAGGCTCTCAAAGTCCTCCTCCAAGACCACACAACTGCCCCTGAATTTCCAGAGAGGTCATCAGACTTTACCAGCAGTGGCATTTACCCAGTGCTCTGCCAGGGGAATACTGGAGCTCCAGAATGTCACGCTGCGATGTTAAGGCTGTAAAAGGACGGCTTTCCCCCAGATAGATCATATTTCTATGTCACAAGCTAGGAAACTTGTTTAACTCTGCAGTGCCTGGCAGCAGGGTCACCTTCCCACAACACCAGTAGCAAAGCCAGATGTAATCATCCCTGCATTTCCTCTCCTGACCCCAAAAGGGTTTTGCACCCATTCTTGTGCAGGAGCCATAAATTCTTTCAATCCACTTACCTGCTCCTTCTTCCCCCTCACTATCTCTGCCTCGGGTGTCTGAGAGAGCTGGGAGTGTTCACCTGGAGAGGAGAAGGCTCCAGGGAGAGCTCAGAGCCCCTGCCAGTGCCCAAAGGGGCTCCAGGAGAGCTGGAGAGAGACTGGGGAAAAGGGGTGGAGGGTCAGGACAAGGGGAATGGCTTCCCACTGCCAAACGGCAGGGATAGATGGGATATTGGGAAGGAATTCTTGGCTGTGAGGGAGGGGAGGCCCTGGCACAGGCTTGGAGCAACCTGGGATAGTGGAAGGTGTCCCTTGCCCATGGCAAGGGGGTGGAACAAGATGGTTTTTAGGGTCTCTTCCGATATAAGCCCAGACAGTTTTACAAAGAGGCTGGTACAGCACCTCCCACCCTGTGTGGAGCACCCTCTTTGCAGAGGGGGCTGTTCCCACCATCCTGCCCAGAGAGGTGTTTTGCATCTGGCATTTCTGCACGCCCAGAGCTCTGGGGAGGGGGTTGTGCCTAGGGGAGCACTGAGGAGCCATCATTTGGGATGGTGGCACATTTCCCAGCAAGCACACTGATCAATCCCTCCGGCTGCTGCTGGAGCCATCAGGCTGATGCAGCATTTTCATTCCCACAGTGAATTGCTCCCTTCCTCCTCATCCCTCTTTATAATATGCAGGCCTTTTATTTTTCTCCCTCAGTTGCTTATTCATGCCTTAATGCCACTTGATTTCCAGTGGGCTCTCAGAGCCCTTTCTGTGCATGCTCTCCAACACTACTGGGATTTTCTGCGCTCCTTCGCTCCTTAAACAACCTCTGCCTGCCTTTCCTGCAGAGACACCTCACTGTGCCAGGGTTAGACAGCTTCCCCTCTTGGATCTGCCATCCAGCTGAACATGGCCATTGTCAAAGTGAGATGTGAACAGCAGCAAAACCTTTATATATATATACACATATATATATAAGGAAAAAAAATATATCTATAGGTAAGGAATATATAAACAGGCTAAGTGAGCCGCTCTTGGTCGCTGCTCAAAAGCAGGGACACCTTCCAGCAGACCAGCTTGATCAAGGTCTTACCCAGGTCCAAAACCTCCCTGAACAATGTGTTCCAGGATCTCACCACCCTCACAGTAAAGAATTTCTTCCAAATGTCCAGCCTCAACTTCCACACTCTCCGTTTGTACCCATTAACTGCAGCTCCTGCAGAGTCAGGAGAGTTTTGTAGGAAGAGCTGGGTCCCAGGAGACGGGGCTGGCAGAGTCCTCTCTGCCTGATCCAGCTGCAAATGAGGTACCTCTACCCCTACCCAGCCTTTTGCATGTCTGCTCTGTACAAAGTCCTTTTCATCTCCCAGAGGTGTTTCCTGAAGGGATCTTGCTCCTTAAATCCCCACATTTCGCTCCTCCTTTCCAGCAGCTGTTCCACCTGACCTCCTTTCCTGCATGAGAAGGAAGAAGACATCACAAACCCTCCTGTGGATATTGATACTGGTATTTGCTGTTCCATTTAACAGGCAATCTTTCCTTGAGTCATTTGGTTTCCAAGGCATTTAGCTGTTGCTGTGAGGTCTGGTGCATCTCCAGCTTCCAATTCACTAAGAATCTTCCTATGGAGCAAGAATTGACCCTTTGCACGTGCCCATGGGTGTCGTTCCTTTTCTGTTGGGCTGACCAGGGATGGATGAAGATGGAACTCCTTTAGAGGCAGCCGAAAGGCCTGTCTAGACTAATGTGATCTTCCAGCTTACTCACTGAAGCTGTTTTTCCATGCCCAAAGCACAGATATTTTAACTTGCTCCTTAATCTGCTCCTTAAAGCAGTTAGCAGAATTCCAATCATCAATCAGTCCTGGCAGCCTATCCAAAAGGCACGGCCAGGAACTGTGCATTAATTGTGAATGCTTTGCTGAATTTACTGCATGGCAGCGCCGAATTTTTCACTCTGAGATGAAGCATGAATGTGCTGCTTGACACAGTCAATACTTTTCTAGGTTGCTAGGAAATTAGCAGGGACTCACTGCCCACACGTGGGGTATTACCACGGTTCCTGGCAATGCACAGAAATGTATCAGCTCCTTCCCTGCAGTGGAGCATCTGTGGATCAGCCTAGGAAACAGGCTGGGCACAAAATGGGACCCCATCAGCCAGGGCATCACCGAGACAAAGAAGTCATTATCCCACTCAGCACTCATCGGGCCACTCCTGGAATACTGTGCTCAGTTTTGGCCCATGCTATACAGAAAAGGTGTAGGAGAGGGCCCAGAGAAGGGCCCCAGAGATGACCCAAGGACTGGGAAAGCTGCCAGATGAGGAAAGGCTGAGAGCCCTGGGTTTGTCCAGCCTTGAGAAAAGAAGAACATTATCACCATATTCTGGGGTGGCTACTGAGAAGATGGAGATTCCCTTGGACAGAAAAGATGAGGGGTAATGGGTGCAGTTTTTTCCCCTCTGAGGATATTCTAGCTAGACACAAGAGGATCATTTTTCTCAGTGAGAAGAATCAGCCACTGGAATAATCTCCCCAGAGAAGCAGAGGATTCCTCAACTCTGGACACTTTTAAGATTCATCTGTAAGGATGCTGGGCTGTCTTGTCCCAGAAAGGTTGGACCAGATGATCCCTGAGTCCCCTTCCAACCTCATATTTCAGGATCTCCTGCACAACCTTTCCTTCACCACTGAATCAACTCCAGAGGAGCCAGCCCAGGCTGGGGCCAGCAGGGAGACCCACAGCATGTGACAGCCAGCCAGCTGCTGTCCCCAGAGGTGCCGTGGCTTGATAACAGCTTGCTGCACAGGGATTATGGTATCTCTCCCTCTCAGCTCCATGGAAGGATGCTTGGCCAGCTCTCCATGCCCCAGGAGGCTTGGATTGCATCTTGGAGGAGGCAGGACACGTGGAGTGGCACTTGTCCTGTCGGGAGCTCTAAAACCAGTGTAATTAGCAAGAGGCATTTTTCCTGCTGAGGGGTGAATACGGTCCCTGTGTGGGTTATTCAGGAGGGGCTGAGAGAAGTTCCATCATGGTTGGGTTAAGAGCTAGAGAAGTTTCAGACATTTCATGGCCAGAGTTGCAGGGATGTTGGTTTTTTAGGACAGACCACAAAAACCTCTCACTTCCTGGAGAATTTTTTAAGGGATCACAGGTGACACTGGTATGTCCCAAACACAGGGGCTTATGCTTTTGCACATCCTTGGAGCTGCTGCCAATCCATGCTGCTCCAGTGGGAGATACTCGCGGAAGATCCAGAGGCATCACTCCCTTTTAATCAGCCTTTGCTGGTCAGCTTATTAAATTTTGTTTATCTTAACTGAGCTGTGTTCAGCTTCAATTAAAATTATCCCAAGACTTTGCTCAGCCCTGAACCACCTTGTGACTCCCCATGGATGTCCAGAGCCTCCTGATGGTGTCACTATGTCCCAGAGTGAGCTGCGTGCTCCTCAGCAGCCCCATCACAGGTCTACTCTCACAGAAAAGCCTGGCCAAAGTCTACGACTTCTTGCTTTTCCCCAAAACTTCAGTCATCAGAGCCTGAGGATTTTCCTGGTCCCATTTCCAGCACTTCAACCCTTTGCTGCTCAGCCTTACAGGACAGAGCAGGCATTTTTCATTCATTAAAGTAAACAGAGCCTTAATCCAGGCCCTTAAATCTGTCTAGATTTTGAAATAATTACAAACAGCCTCCTAACTTGTACGAAGTTTGATTTAAGCCTTAATTTAATGGTTTCTCTGGAGAGCAGGAAGTAAGCTGGCACTGCCAATTAGGAGCCATCTGTTTTCTCCTAATCTTTTGCAGGCCTCAGACCAGTAAACAAGAGCCACCACAGCCAGACCATCACTGGTGCCAGGCGGAAACAACCCACCAGGGCTGCCTCTGGGGACCATGTCCTGGGGTCCTCACAGATGGGTGACTCCTTCCAGCCCTGGGAATAGCGGTGAGTGTTGCAAGGTGGGAGAGGGATGCTGTGCAGAGAGGGTCAAGGATCGACATGGGTCAGTGCTGGAGAGGAGGGAGAGCTTCCTCAACAGACAGGACAGACGTCATTGCTTTGAGCAGGACCTGATACCCTGGTACCTGGAAAAAAACATTTTCTCCAGGGTGAAGAAACCCAGATGGGTGGGACGACCTTGGACAATGGGTTGGGCAGATTCCTCATGCAGAAAGAGCTGCTTCCCACCCCCACCCATATAGCAGCCCAAGGAGAAGGTGCCAAGGAGCATCTTCCAGTCTGGAGAGGTGCTGCAGCTGGGAGAGGACAGGGCTGCCCAAGGCCAAACTATTCCCTGCCCAGAGCAAGACACCAGGGACAGCCATGTGTCAGAACAGCCAGCACAGGGACGTGGCTTTCCCTGCTCCCAGTCCCTGTGTGCAACAACCTCTAGCTGAGGATGGATACTGGGCACGGAGCTGGCTCTTCTCCTGGGCCAGCTGGTACCATGCCTTCGGGACATCACCAGAGTCAAGCAATTCCTGCAGCTCTGAAATTAATAATAATTCTGGACAGGACTACACCAGGCTTGTTCACCCCTAAAGCCTTCTCCATGCAGTGGTTTTTTAAAAAACTTCTATTCCAAGCCCAGCATTTGGGGAGCTATTTGGGGGCTGCTGATGTCACCTGTGCATGGTTGCTGCACCTGCCCTCCCTGGTGCAGCAATCCTGCACAGGTGACATCTCCCTCAGCTCCCAGGGCAGCAGCAGGGAAACCTCCCAGGAAGCTGACTCAGAAAATGCCTTTGAAAAGTCAGAATCTGGGGGCTCTCCTTGCCCCTCCTCCCATGCAGCAGCCTCAGAGCAGCCCTTTGCCTCTCAGAAGGTTTCACTGCAACCTTGATGAAGCTTGCTGGGGTTTTATACACCAGCTATCAAATAACCATAAAACAGCAATTAGAGAAGGATCATTTACCAGATGTTATCACCTCCCTTGTCTGCATTTTCTTCTGCAAGACTTCTGGTTGCAGCATTTTGCTCAAGTGCCACCTGTGCTGCCCTGCCCGTGGTGGCAGAGGAAAGCCCACCCTGCTTGGGTGAACAGCATGAAGAGCAGCATAGGGAGAGGATCCAAGGCTCTGCCCGAGCCCAGCCTCAGGAAACTTTGGAGGTCTTTTGTCTGTTTTGGGCTTCAGTTTGTGAATCTCCTAAAGTGCACTTTGAGCCAGCAGATTGCTGTGGTTCGTAAAAGTAAACGGGATGCATTTTTCTCGCTGGATTTTTGCTGCTGTTTCAGTCAGCAGTGCCCAGCCAAGGCCCCTGGTGCTTTACAGCACTCACTAATGCACCGGTGCTTCCCAAAGCACAGTATTTACGACCGTGCCACAGAAGGGAAGCTGGAAGGTCCCCACAGCAAGTTATTTATAATCCTGCTGAGCACTGGCCTCTGCTTCTCCCCCTGAGCATCCCTTCTGCAGGCACGGCTTCGAAACATTGCAATGAGCTCTGTTGTGACTCAGAAATCGTCACCAGTGCCTGGGGGTTTTCAGTTTTTCAGGGATTCAGGAAGAATTCACCATAAAGCTCCCCTGCTGGGGCCAGGATCCCTGCAGAGGAGCTGCTGGATGCTGTACACACAACCTACCAGCAAACGCCAGGCAGACCCAAACCCCATGAAAGTGTTGTTGCCCATGGGAGATGAGGAAAAAAGGTTGAGCTATAATGTAGGGGTTTGGGGGACTGTGGGACACCCAGGTCTCGTGCTCTTCTTTGCAGAGGTCTTACACTGGGTTCTCCTTGCCTCCCAGGAGGCCACATTTGCCCAGTCCCTGTCCAGAGCAGGACTGGGGCTGGTGAGGGTCACCCCCAGTCACCTTCTGACAAAAGGAGCCTTGGCAAGGCTGTGCCTGCCCTTTTTTCCCCCCTCTAGACTCAGGAGATTATTTATGTCACCTGAATAACGCAAAACCAGGTCCTATCACAGTGCTTCAGCAGCTGGAGGACAGAAATTCCCCGAGGAATTCGCCATCCTGCCTTCACCATGACCACAGGAGGAGCTCTGAGTTCAGCTCTGCCATCAGGCATCAAAACCAGGACTTCATAGCTCCAAGCTCAGGATGTCTGTGAGCGTTAATATTCTCCAGGTGCTGTGCACTATCCCAGGTGAGTGTGTAATTTGTCAGATCTCCATTATTAATTGAAAGCTCCAGTGTGAGTAATTGTGACCTTCCACCAGTTCCAAGCTTGGGGAAATTTATACTTTTTCATTTGCTCGGTGTAGTAACAAGAGCTCAGCTGGCTGGCAGTGAAAAATACCCAGGGAAGCACATGCTGGAGCTCAGCAGCCCATCAGCTGCCTGGTCTCTGATTGCATCGCCCCCTTGGCTTCCACTTGAGTGGAGAATTTGGGATGTTCAAGCAGCTTTGCATCAGCCACCACCTGGGAATAAAGCTCAGCCCCGAGCGGGGTCTGGGAGAAGGTCGGCTCCACTACCATCCTGCTCACCCTCTTCTCGTCACTAACGTGGCCTCCAACCCACACCTTGTATTCTGCAAGTGGATTTGACACCCTGAAAAGCAGCAAATAGCAGCTCTCCAAAGAAGTGCAGGAAGATAAACAGGCCTGAAGGGCTCAGGGAGGAGGGTAGGAGTGGGGGAATCAGTGGTGAACAGAGGTGCCTGTTCCCTGCACTCCAGTAATCCTGTTTATTACCCTTTTGGAATGGATCTTCATGGCCTAGGTTGTCTTATTAAACAGATACAGTCTTGCCATTACAGACTGGTCCTGGTTTTGGAGATGGCTGGAGGAGATCCAGGAAAAACAATACACATGAAACTTTATAGGGACGTTTTTATTCTGCTTTTAGCAGCTCAAATACACAAATCACAGAATCTCAGAATGGTTTGGGTTAGAAGGGATCTTACAGCCCATCCAGTGCCACCCCTGCCATGGGCAAGGACACCTTCCTCTCTCCCAGGTTGCTCCAAGCCCCATCCAACCTGGCCTTGGACACTTCCAGGGATCCAGGGGCAGCCACAGCCTCTCTGGGCACCTCTCTCCCCACCCTCACAGGGAGGAATTTCTTCCTAATGCCTTCCTGTGCTGGGGCACCAGAACAGTGCACAGGACTCCAGGCAGGGTCTCACAAGGGCAGAGTAGAGGGGGAGAACCCAGAGGAATCGCAACATGAGCATGTCCAGGTCAGCAGCCCCCAGCTTCAGCCAGACCTTGAGCAGCAGCCCTTGCAAAGGGGAAAACCTCAGGACTATCCCATTCCCAGCCGATGCTGCCGGCCCATCCATGAACCCCCAGCCTGGCTGCAGGCCTGCCCTGGGACACACTGGCTGTCCTGGCTCACTGCCAGAGCCCCACACAGAGGAAGGAGCCCAACCAGACCGTGACACTCCGGATTTGCCGGTACCTGACCCCGAGCCCAGCTGGCACAGCTCCCAAATCCCATCTCTGTGGCTCCGCATGAGGTTCCCAGGAAAGCTGGGCAGATGAAGACCTCATCCCTTTCCTCTCTCCTGAAGCAGAGCCACTCCTGAGCGTTTTGCAGCCAGGTGATGAATTAATGCCCAGCTCTGGCAGAGCAAGGCTGCAGGAGGAGAAGGGCTCAGAGCCAGCTTGTTTTCCAAGCCCTGTTCTCCTCTCCGGGAGGACGGTGGACCCTGGGATGTATCATTAACAGCTGGTACCAGGAAGGTTTGCTTTTATTTGGGGTTGTGAGGACCCTTTGGAAGCAGCACAGGACCCCCCTGCTGTGCAAACCCTGACTGACTCCAACCAGCCCTCCTTCAACTTTCAGCACAAGTCTCCTCCCCAGATGGCTGGTCCCATGTCACATCCATAAATTCATTTAATCTCCTTGTCTCTCTGCACCTCAGATGGGTGTCTATGCCACCCTTTAGGACTATTTGTGGGCATGGTCGCCATGGTGATGGGGACAATCCCCCCCAGCTTGGGAATGGGGCCACCTTCAGCCACAGGGCAGTGACTTTTGGGGACCGTATCCAGCCAGAATGGCTCAACACTTCAGCTGCATCCAAGGGGGACAAAACCTCCCAAACCAGGAGCACTCCCAAGTTTTCTGGGATGGAGTGCACCAGGGAGAGGACTCTGACTCCTTGGGAGGGTCAGCCCATGCAGGCAAAGGAGCACCACAGGCAAAAACGCTGATGCAGGCAAATCCAGCATGCCATCGGGAGGAAGACTCTGCCCTCCGGACTATTTTTGGTTTGTTTTTGCCAACTCTGGAGCCACTGATCTATGATATTGTCACTGCTGTGACTAAGGGCTCTGCATTTGGAGTAACATCAAGCCCAACTTGGAGAGAGGGATGCTCGTGGCTCTCGGGGGACCGGTAATGGGAGAGAGCCCTTCACCTCCTGTTTACACTTTAATGCCCATCCAGGTTATCCATTATTTATTGCTAATGTATTTATAGAGCATTACCAGCACACACAGGGCTCTGCAGGCAGCGAGGGAGAAGGTGCTCTCTCCTTTGGATGTCGTGGTTTAAACTGAGCAGTTAAACACACCCCGGGCTCTGTACCCGAGCCCTGACACTCCGGAGGGGCCAGCCCTCCCCTCCTGGATCTTGTGACTGCCATGAGGGATTTGTTGTTTCCCTGCTGGGCTGGGGTAGTGTTTTCTCTGTTGGGCCCTGGACACAGCAAAGCCAAGCCTAGCTTTGGGCAGTTCCCTCGTGCCCAGGGAAGCCCAGCACCGCAGGGTTCCACTTACTTGGGGTGAAAAACCACCCTGGTGAGTCCAGGTCACCCAGGGGTTCCTGGTTCACTTCCTTCCCTTTCCCCCTCCTCTCCCTCCACCACTCTGCAGGAACCAGCTCCGTAGGGCTGTGACCACGAGGAGCAGCAGCAGCCCCCTGGCCCTGTCCCCCTGCAGCTGCATCTGCAAGTCTGGAATGTTTAAATGCAAAAGCTTTGATACCATCTTAAAATATGCACCAATTAGCTCAGCCGTGTCCAGTTCCACCCGGCTCCCTGGATGAGCTCGAGGAATCCATTAGTGGGGCTAGAGCAGCGGTACTGACGGTGGCTGAGCTACCAAGAGGACCCACCCCACTCCCTGAGCAAGCGGCAGATGGGATCTGGGTGGTGCCAGCTGGGACATACAGACACGGGAGCTGTGCAGAGGGAAAAGGAGGCGGTGTGGAGCATGCAGCCAGCAGTGGGCCTCTGCCAATCCCAGGGATGAGCTCTTCCTGCAGAGATAACCATGGCCAGCCACAACCCACAGGGACGTGCTGTCCCCATCTGGTTTTGTTGGCCCACCTGGCCTGGCTTTTATTTCCCACTTTTCATCTGCTGGTGCTGGGGAAGGCAATTTCTGCCAGGTCACAGGGAAACAGGCTGGCCATGGGACCAGAGAGGCCCAACCCGAGCTCCGGCCCCAGCACCATCCCTGGAGCAAGACACAAAATCTAGGAGTTGGCCTCCATTCTCCTGCATCTGGGGACTCTCCCATCTTGGCCTAAAAGCAGATTTTTACGAAACATTTTGTAATCCCAAGAGGATGTGAGCAAGGGAGGGAAAGAAATCAGCTGGGACAAGGAAAAGCCAGAACTTCAGTGCCAAACCTCTGCAAATACAGGAAGAAGGGTTTTTTTTTTTTTAAGTGAAAGAAATGTCATTTCCAATGGTTTCATGTGGGAAATGTCAAAAAAATTATTCCTTATTTTCCAGCATTTTTCCAAGCATCCTCCTGCACTGAAATGAGCAGTTCCAGTGTCACAGGTGTGAATTTTAAAGGGATGCTGCTGCCAGTGTTTGCTGAGCAAAGGTTAATGGCTGGGTTCAAACGCTGCAGTGTTGGCAGGGACACCTTCCACTATCCCAGGCTGCTCCAAGCCCCAACATCCAGCCTGGCCTTGGACACTCCCAGGCATCCAGGGGCAGCCACAGCTTCTCTGGGCACCCTGTGCCAGGGCCTCCCCACCCTCCCAGGGAACAGTTCCTTCCTAATATCATTTCTAAACCTACTCTGCCAGTTTGAAGCCATTCCTTTGTGTCCTGTCCCTCCATCCCCCGTCCCATCTCTCTCCAGCTCTCCTGGAGCCCCTTTAGGCCCTGCCAGGGGCTCTGAGCTCTCCCTGGAGCCTTCTCCTCTCCAAGTGAGCACCCCCAGCTCTCCCAGCCTGGCTTGAGCAGAGGAGCTCCAGCCCTGTGAGCAGCTCCAGGATCTCCTCCGTGCTTGTTCCACCAGGTCCACATATTTCTTGTGCTGGCCCCAGGGCTGGGGCAGCTCTGCAGGAGGGTCTCACCTGAGGGGGCAGAGGGGCAGAATCCCCCCTGCCCTGCTGCCCAGGCTGTGGGATCAGCCCAGGGCACAGAGGGTTTCTGGGCTGGAGCATGTCCAGTTTTTCACTCATCAACACCCTCCAAGTCCTTCTCACGGCTGCTCTCCATCCATCCTCTGCGCAGAGGAGGATGAGAAGAGCCTTCAGCCTCAGCATGCAGCAGCAGGAAACACAGAGGGATGGAAAGGAGCCATCCTACCCTAGAAGGAACCAGCCAAAGCATTCACTGTCTTTGTTCCAGCCTTCACTAAAAAGCCATCTGCAAACAAGAGCAGCACCAGCAGCAAAAAAAAAAAAAAAAAAAAAAAAAAAAAAAAAAAAAAAAAAATAAAAAAAAAATTGTGGGACATGGTGGGAGAGAAACCAGAGCTGTGCTTGCACATGCCCAGGGTGCAAAACCAAAAATAACCTGGGCCACCACTGGTGAGGGGCAAAAAGAAGCAATGTCACAGAGCAGGTGGCCTGACAGTGGTTACCAAAGACATAGCACAAGCAATCAATTCTCCTTGGAAGCCTCCAGAAGATAACGAGGCAATGAGTAACGGTCTGTATGGAATTGTAGGAACAAATCACATCAGCCTGACCTAATCTCATCCTGAGACATGGCAATGGCAGATGCAATCTCTCGGCCTTTAACCACAGGAAGTCTTCAATGCTGCTTCAAATGCAGAATTATGATTGGGGAGGATGGTGGAGGAGGCTCTCAAATCAATCCAAGCCCATCAGGGGTTTGAAGGTCTGTACACAGCATGTTTGAGGGGCTCCAGGTTCCAGCATGACAGCTGGGAATGATTAACATCAACCTACTGGTCAACGTGGGGACCTCGGGAACTGTTGCACACACTGGCACAGCCCTGGATCCCCAAAGGCTCACAGCTCTGCTCAGCTGGACGCTGCGACTTCACCACCCTCCTGCCATCCCTGGGAAGTCCAGGGTGTTTGCAGCAGGCAAGGAAGTCACCATGGTGCCACCAGGCAAGAGCCCCCACGTCCCCACAGTCACCCTGCTGCAGTATGACCCTGGAACACCCGCCTCCTCCAAACCTTGGAGCATCTCCACCCTTCAAAGTCAAAGGGGTCAGCTGCAAACAGGCTCATGCTCTCCCATAACCTCTAACGTCACTCAGTTGCCGTGTTTTATGGCTTTTGGATCAGGAGGGAAGGTGCCTGCCTTTTTTTACAGCAGCTCCTTCTCCGAGGAGCCCAGGGAAGGACTGAGAGGTGATGGAATCTTCACAGCACAGCTGGTGACAGTTGCCAGGACCTGGTTCACCTGGCCTGACCTCGCCCACCCACTGCCTTGTCTTCCAGAGTGCTATCAATTCTTTATATATAGCAATTAAATGTGATAAATGGGCTGCAAAGTGCTATTTTGGGAGAGAGGAGGCTCCATCTGGGAGTGCTGCAGTGCTGGCTCAGCACGACCCATTGCACACCTGGCTCTCCCCACTAACCTGCCATGGATGCCCCACACTTAAATATGTGATGGCACACCGTTATCTGGCACGTTCCCAAGTCTATTTCTTCCCCCGCCCCTTCCACAAGCTTCCTTGGTTTCTCTGGCTGCTGTTAGACACTGTCACTTTAAATAGTTTGCCCAGCTTCTGGGAGTGCAGCAAAGGGTGGTCAGGAGCAGCTCAAGCCACCCAGTCAGAGCAGCATCCACAATTTACCTGGTCGCTGTAAAATTCAGGAGCGCTTCAGGGGAAAGGAACTCCAATACGAGGGGAAATATTTTGGGGAAAAGGTCATGATGAGAGATAAGGACACAGAGAAAGAGAAAAATCAAGGTCCACGAGACCCCCATCCCTGGAAATGTCCAAGGCCAGGTTGGATGGGACTTGGAGCAACATGGCATAGTGGAAGGTGTCCCTCCCCCTGGCAGGGGGTGGGACTGGATCCACTTCAAGGTCCCTTCCAACCCAAACCATTCTGGGACTCTGTGTGCCCAGGATGGGATTTATTTAATGTGACCCCCAGCTCAGGTCCATGGAGGTATTTAGGCACTGAAGGGGATCCAACTGCTGCTGCATCTGGCTCTGAACACAGCGCTCCCAGTGCCTGGTTGTGCATCACTCCAGCATCCAAAAATCCCATGCCCACCCCAACACCATCCTCCATGACAAGGGGCTTGTGATCCCCCCCTGTGGCCCCCAGCCCTGGGCAGCCCCCGGGATGCCGGTGGGTACCTAGCAGGCTTAGAAGCAGAGGGAGATAACCGTGCAATGCTTAGGCATGCTGCGGGGTGTCCGGCTTGTGGGGCAGGTCAGGGAATGGGGACCAGGGCTTGAAGGGGAGTGAGACAGCCCCTAGATCCTCTCCGGCTGGAGGCGAGCTGAGACAACCCCCCAAATGCTCCCTGGAATGAAAGGGGTCTGAGGTAATTCCCCAAATCCTCCCTGGGATGGAAAGACGCCGTGATAGCCCCCATTCCCTCCCCAGGGCTGGGGAGGGGGACACACCGCGGCAGCCCCCCAACTCCCACCTTGCTGGGAAAGGACGGGGACAGCCTCCAAATCCTCCCCGGGCTTGATGGGGACTGCGACATCCCCTAATCCTTCCTCGAGTAGCAAGGGGACCGCGTCAGCCCAGTCCAACCCCCAGGACCCCGGAGCGCCGGGGACTTGGTGGGTTCGGTGCCGAGCCCGGCTCAGCTGAGCCCGGCTCAGATCCCCCCGACGGCGGCTATCCGCGGCACCCCCCAGCCCATCCCGCAGCGCCAGGCAGCCCCAACCCGTCCCCTTCTCTTCTTCCTCCTCCTCCTTCTCCTCCTCCTCGCTCTCCTCCCCTTCCACCCCCCCCGCCCGGCCCGATTTGGGCAGCGGCGCGCCCGGCGCTGCCGGCAGAGCCGCCGTGTGCGGGCGCGGCGCCGGAGGCAGCTCGGCCCCGGGGGGGCTGCGGCGAGGCAGGAGCGA